>CAJVPS010000649.1:0-21332 GCA_910591765.1 Ambispora leptoticha
TATAATAGAATAATTAAAATAGTATAAAAAGTTAATTTAGATTGTTTTTTACTTAATATAAAAAAATTATAAAGATTAGTTAAAATTTGAATAATTTTTATTAGAAGCAATTATTAATTTTTATATTGAGGTACAGATATTTTTGCACTGACCTATATATTTTATTAATTATAATATATAATTCTCTTAATAAATAATATTAAATATATTAAAAATTAAATAAATTTTGAATTTTTTTATGTTAAAAATTTCTTATATGAAGAGTTTCTTATCAAAAGTCATATGTATGTCATAAAAAATTAATTTGGATTGATCAATCTTACTAGTGCTCTAGATGAATAATAATAAATAATTTCACAATGAAAGTATATTTAATAAAATCTTGCCTTCTTGGCTCAGTTGGCAGAGCGTCTGCCTAGTAAGCAGAAGGTCACCAGTTCGATTCTGGTAGAAGGCATTTAATTAATTACAATAACAATATTAATCCATTCGTTTTCATAGATAGCCTCATTTTGACGTGTAATTTCATAATTTTATCAAGAGGATTTTCTGTCGGTGTTTTACTAAACCGAAATCAGACATTTAACAATATCTAATCGTAAAGTGGTTCAAAATTTATATTGCTGAACCTTGGATTTAAGAGAATTCCACGAAAGTCCAATCTCTTGTTTAATATCAAAAATATCACCATCTCTTGCCAAATAAAAGACAATAGCAAGTAATGATGTTGAAGATAAAAAGTTCTATAAAAAAATTGATTCTCCAACCAAAAAGTGAATCTCAAGATCTTCTATCGATCTATATGCATCCATTTATCGATCGAATTTGTTCCAATCAGACTGTATAATTAATTATCTTATTAAAGACTCGTTTATAAAGACAATAACGTAGAAGACAACTGGCCAAAACTTTAATACACTCAAACCTTTCCTGGCACAAAAGCACTACTTTTTATTCTTCATCCCCTCTTTCCTAGGATAAAATGGTAGACCAAATCCACTCAATAATAGTCTTGCTTCTTGATTTTTTGGGGCCGTCGTCTTGAAAATAATATCAAAACCAGTCATCATAGGATACATATCAATATTTGCTTCGATCTCTGGAAATAGGGGTAATGCTCGATGCGGAAGACCCATTGCAATATTTCCTCGAGTGTCGCCAGCACTATCAGGAATTCCGTACCATTCTTTAAGACGTGGTAAGACTATCTCGACCAATTTATCGAGAAATGAGTACATTGATGGCCCTTGAAGTGCAATTTTACATCCAACTGGCATCCCTGCAAATAATAGTTCAACACGTAGTGCATCATAATTTATTATTCGTGCTCTAGACGAAATCAATCAAATCGTTACCTTCTCGTAATTTCCAATTCGATACATTATTCTTTGCATATACAACTGTAGGCCGTTCAGACGTTATCACTTGCAATGCTATCAAACCACTCATTAAATGCTGTTTATTTTGAACCGCATCACGCATCATGCAATGTAAATCAATTTCTTGTAATTGTGGCAAATTTTTATTAATCATTGATTTAGGAAGAGGTCTAGGTAGATCTTTCGTACGAAGTGGTTTTGGCTTTCGATTTCTTAAATAAGGATTCTCAGCCAGCTCAATTTCGTCCAAAACTCTCGGTGCCGCGAGATGATCATCATTTTCGTCCGGCTCAATATCGTCCAAAACTTTTGGCGCCGCGAGATAATCATCATCCAGCTCGGTGTTATTCAAAATGCTCTGCGCCGCGGGATAATTATGTCTATATAATAAAATCATCATATCATCTGCAAGAGTATTCAAATAGTGCTCTTCGAACCTGTTTATAGAGGTTCTGCCGGCGAAGAAGCCAGGGTCATCAGGAAGGTATGAAGGTCGTTTTGGCGTATATCCGGATACTTTGGGTATTGATGGCTTTCTTTTTTTGTAGTGAAATGAGGCTATATTTACTTTATTTAAGATTACTGATGTATTATGTGAAATTAGTAAATATGCAGAATTAAAACTTAAAATTGTTTTACGCGTTATTGAAATTGATAATGCCATTATTTTGTCAGGAATAAATCACTAAGTCGAATTTTACTGGTAACGTGATATCTATCTGAATCTTTGGACAGATGTCACGAGATAGACTGGTGATCTAATATGTCTAATATGTCTATTAACCAATAATTTTTCGAAAAAAAAATTTTCCGGAATCAAAGAGTGAAAAAGACAAGTCAAATGTGTTTGTAATAATCGATTTATCCACGTGATAGCGAAATTTTCCCGCCCTTCTTTGTAGTTTAACGCGGAACTATGTTTTCTTATCAGCGTCATTATTAAAGTACAATTTCCTCGAATCAGGGAGTTTATTTATATTGTTAAAATACCAGGTATTATACAAGAAACCGCTCTCAAAAACCATGTTTTAAAATTAGATAATTGCTATTCCATATATAGAAGATCGGTTACATGTACACAATGTTTGATGTAATTCTTTATCATGTGATATGTGAATCCTTTGAGATATTGAAATTACATTGTTCCTCTGTATGTGTAATTTATCATTATCAAAATGACAACTAATTTGATTATTTCGAATAAAACGAACGCAAAAAGAGAGACTTTGTTTGTTTGTATTCAACTAATTTTATGACAGATGGAGAAGTAAATTAATATGTAGGTGAATTATCATAAATTGTTTGATATTTGATCATGTTGGGAATATTTTTATAGAAATACAAAGCATATTATTTATTATATATATATGACAAATAAATTTTAATATATATCGATATGTATATATATATATATATCGATATATATATATATATATATATATTTCTCTCGATGTATATCTTTACCCAACCACGCTTCTTTACGAAAGAGGTTCCTATGTACGTAAAGTAGTAACTATTCCGCCCTCCTGCAGAAAGATAAAAAATTGTTGTTGCTTTGTGAAAATAAATAAATAAAATTTTTTTGGAACCGAGGAACAATAAAATTGGTCTATATAAGTTCCTGTATTTTCTTTTCGTTTGGCGGCTGCCTTTTTCTCTTTCAATGGTTTTTTAAAATTATTTGTTCGAGTTTTTCGCTGGTTTTTTCTTGTTGTTTTTTGTTTGGTTTTGTACTATTTCTATTTATTTGTTGGTTATTGGGATTTTTTTGGTTGTTTGAGGTTTTTGGTTAAAAAAACGAAAAAAGCTTTAGCCAAATAAATTTTTTATCGGACTTGTGGAAAATTATAATATCTTTCTTCCCTAATATCTCCAAATTCTATTCACTCGTATTTTACCATTATTTATTCTATTGTACGTGTGTGGAAAGAACTATTATCTCTCGGTGTGTTGCAACTTTTTATTGGTTAGTCCTGGGAATTTGAATTCAAATTCAAATTTTTTTGTTTTCAGAATTGTATTAATTATGAGACAATATTAAATAAACATTTATCTTCTTTCAATAACTATACGTATATACACATATATCATGCAGACACAAACTGAATTTTTTGCGTTGGGTTTGACGCCGACCGCTCGGTCGTTATTTGGTTAGTGCGTAGGTTCTTTTTTTTGAAAAGAGAGAGAGACAAAATTTTCGTGATACCGTGCATGAAAAGACACAGCGGAGCACGCAAATACATATTAACACCTAATACAATAGTAATGACAATTAAAGGAAGACAACTGTTTGTTGGAAATGTGAGTTTAATAATATTATTGTGGGGTGAAATGAAATTTGATCGCATATCATCTATAAACTGATTATAATGATTACATCAAATTAAATTTGCATTATAACAGTTACCATTTCTTGGTAAGTACAAAAACGCATGTATCTTTCATATTCATAAAATATGTAAAACATTAACAATTCATTTGATTCTATAAAAGTTGGGTGGCAAGACTTAAAGGTATTCATTAATTCGTGAATTTTATTAACATAACCTCGTGTTGATTGATGATTGGTGCAGCTAACTAAGAACAAAACGTTGTTAAATTATCATCATCTTTATAGGACCTGTTTAGATCAGCTGGTAACGTACAACGCGCAAACATTATGCAAAATCGTGATGGTCGATCAAAAGGACACGGTATAGTGCTTTACGCGACTGTGGCCGACGCTCAGAAGGCTATTTGTAAGTTATTGTTATCATACTATGTAAAATTCAGAATAATAAAAAATTTAATATTCATCTATTTTATTATCATCTTAAAATATTAGCAACTTTTGATGGATATGAATGGCATGGAAGGAAATTAGAAGTTCGCGAAGTAAGAGAAGACTGATTGTTTTTTAGTGGGAGGGGGAGTGGTGAAACTTTATTATTCGATTCTAAATCTCATTGTTTGTAAACAGGATCGAATTGCAATGGAATATCCTCCACCACCTCCACGCACTGAAGGCGCAAATGCATTAAATAATCAGAATGAGGTACTTATGATTCTTTATCCTTCCCTTAGAATTCAAATCTCGAATAATAATAACAAATTCTCGATAAAAAGATTGAAAGAGAAAGTAATCTTTCGACACCAAACGACAGTATAACAGTGATCACTACTACATCAACAGAAGACGACAACAGCAATAACAATAACAACAACAACAATAATAACAGCAGCAGCAACAACAACAACGATGACAACAACCACCACGACAACGACAACAACAACAACAATAATAATAGTAGCAGTAGTAGTAATAGTAATAGTAGTAATAATAATGTATCGACGCAAGCCTCGTCACCCATTGAATTTTCATCATCAGAGAATAACTCGATTAATGGGACTTCATATGCAGTGGACGAAGCAAATGCGAGTTCTAGTACTTCTACAGCTACTACTATAGTTGGTAGTGGTGGCGGTAATGGCAATGTAAATGTAAATGGAAATGGAAATAATAATAATAATAATAATAATAATAATACTAGTAATAGTAATAGTAATAATAGTAGTAGCAGTACTCTCCAGAGGCAATTGTTTGTTGGTAATGTGAGTATAATCTCCGAAAGAGCATCATTATTGCATTTTACATCACATCATTTTGCATCAGCACGTCAAATCACATCGAATTTAATCAGATCTTTTCATTTTTTATTATACAAAAAAAAATAGTTACCGTTTCGCGTACGATGGCAAGACTTGAAAGATTTATTTCGAAAAGCTGGGACTGTCTTACGTGCTGATGTTGCAATGGGTTACGATAACAGATCAAAAGGTCACGGCACTGTGTTATTTGCGACTTTAGAGGATGCGAAAAATGCAATTGGTAATTGTACTCGCTAGTAGTATAACTAGACGAATGACCAATATATTAATTTTTTGATACTAATTTTTTGATCATTAAATTTTTAATCGTTTTATAGCAATGTTTAATAATTATAATTGGCAAAATCGCACACTGGAAGTCCGTGAAGATCGTGGATTCGTGGACTCTAACAACAATTATAATTCAAATAATAGCAATAACGCGAATGGGAGCAGTAATAACATTATTACAAATAACATTACCAATGTTAATAACAATCATATGAATATCGTAAATAATCAATTCTCGGATTTGATGATGCGTCGTCCTATTGACCCGGCTTTGAACCAACATGCACAAAGTTTATTTGCTCCTCCTGGTGCTCCGATGATACCACCTGGTAGTATTTTTTATGGAGTATGTATGTTTATTTTCATCCAATTCTTATTTCATTCTTTGTATTTTTCTATTAATTTTAAATCTATTTAATTATATGGTAGCCAAGAGGAATTCAAGCCCCGGCTCCTAACCACGCTGGACGATTGCTTTTTGTTGGAAATGTAATTAACTATTGATAGATTTATCCTTTTTTTTTTTTAATTAATCTTTATTTGAAAAATACTGTTTCTTCCATATTAATAGCTCCCGTTCAATTGTCAATGGCAAGATTTAAAAGATCTTTTTCGTAATGCGGGTAATATAATTCGAGCAGACGTGTTCACCAATTACGATGGGAGAAGTCGAGGCTTTGGTACCGTTTTATTTGCTACTCCGGAAGATGCACGTAACGCTGTCGGTAAATATAGAATTTAAAAAGAAATTAATATATCATTGACTAAAGTTGTCTGTCAAAACTTTATACTGGTTTGAAAATTCACCGTCCGAAACTCTGAATCATAAGGTTTCGAATTTTGACCAGTTAAAATAGGTTTTGCCAGGCAACTTATTATTGACACGTTTCTATAACATATTAAATCTTTACTAAACTATAAATACAGCAATGTACAATGGATATGACTATCAAGGGCGAAATCTTCGCGTACATTTCGATAAATTCACGCTACCAAATATACCACCACATCCTCATCACCCAGGATCGCATCCACCGCCACATCTCGCAGTTCATCCTCATTCACACCCTCACCATCCTCCCCACCCGCATCATCGACCACCGCCACCTCATCACGCACTGATCCCACATAGTTTTCATATGGGTTTACCTCATCCAATTCATCATTTTATAGCCCCAACACACCTTGGACCATTTTCTCCACCTCTAACAACGCCTCCGCCACTCACAAGTCCGCCACCTTATCCCACGAACGGTTACAATCCCTTAGCACATCATTTAGCGGGAACTACCACACTAAATTCTTCGACGAATGGAAATTCCACATTTCAACCAGTTCCGCCGCTGATCTCTTCCGCTGCAGGGCCAACACACGGAAATAATAGCACACAACTTTCCACCACCACCACCAACAACAACAATAATAATAATACTAATAATGCCAATAATACTAATAATAATAGTAGTAATAATAATAATAATAATAGTAGTAGTAATAATAATAATAATAATAATAACAATAATAATAATAATACGACACAAGTGCATAATCTATCGCAGGATCAATTATTATCTGCACAATCTCAGTCTGGACAATTTTCCGGGTTTGGTCCTATCGGAAAGAACCATTTTGTTCCAATGCTTGGTGCTAATGCTTCATCGTTATCTGGATTTGGCTCGGTTGGTGCTACATTTCCGACTAATAATTCTACCGGTGCTAATGGTAATGGCATAGTGACTACAACTACTATTGGGAGTAATGGAATCGACTCAAACTTCAATTCGCCATCGACCAATTCTACTAACGACAATAATGGAATTCAAAGTTTGAGCTCAGCTATTACAAACTTGCATCTTAACCCAAATCCGGCTCAACCATTATTTTTCCATCCTCCACATCATCATCCGCACCATCCGCATCATCGTCCACCCACATATCATCTACCAGTTGTTGCTGCTGTTGCCACTCATCATTTACACCACCCACATCAACAGCCTAGTCACACACATCATTCGCATCATCATCCTGGTGCAATCGGAAGTGGTATTATAGGTGGAATAAATAATGGCGTTAATCATCTTCATCAACAACAGCAACTTCATAATACCAATACACTTTCGCATGCGACTGGAACAAACGGAACATCGTCATCATCTGTCGCGGCTGTGACTGTAACGAATGGATTGAACGGTGTGACGCATAATACTTCATCCACGCCCAACGGAGTAATTGATTCAGATACAACTGGGGGTAATGGGGTTATTAAAGCGACCTCCTCCACTAACGAAACCAATAATAGTTCAATAAATACTACTACAACTACCAGCACTAATACTAATTCTACCGCCTCTTCCGCTTTAATTGTTTCATCAGCCGGATTATGGAATAATAGCGCGGCAAACATGCTTACAACTGCCACTACCACAACTAATGGATCAATTGGAACTTCAGGAGTGATGGGTATCGAAATGGCATCATTGGCAGCAATGGGACCTGTAATGCCAACCGCAACATCACAATCAGTTTACGTTCGGAATATTTGAGATTTTCCAGTGGCTTGAATTTTAGAGAGGGCTGGCTGATTTGATGATAATAATAATTATTGTATAAATTTCTTTGAACAACTAGTTTTGGGATTTAATTTTGAATCCCTCTATGTATATATTATATAAATGAAAAGGTTCGAAAACTTAGAAAAGGCTGGAGTGTGGATTTATATAAGTTGCGCGGCTAAAGAAATTTCTTTGATGGTGAAGACAGTTAGGTGATTAGGCTTTTACTTTTTTTCTGTTGGGTTTGTTAGATTAGACGTAATTGGAGTGTATATAATCAATTGTTATTAGTTTATTATGTTGGAAAGATGAACATTATTTTTTCCTTTTTACTAAATTTATTTTTTTCTGAGATAGTTTGGTTTTTATTTAGTTGAAGTTTGTTTTCATCGCATCACAAAAAACGTTTTCATTTTATTTATCTCCCCGTTTCAACAAAAATCCTGTCTATCCTACCAATTATCACATAATGCCGCATACAAAAGTATAGTTACGATGATTATTCTTTTTAAAGTGCGAATTTAGAATTTTTCACGTAAATATTATATATAAATAAATAAATAGACAACCAAATACAATAATAATTTCATCACATAATTCTTCCTTCCTGAATATTTTATTTTTCAATGAATAATTATTGTTTTTGAATTTTATTTGTCGTTGATTATCCAAATAATTTGTTTTGGATGAAACTTAATGAAACTTAATGTACATATGTTTTTAACTTAAGTTGTGGGGTGACCACAAGTTATTAATCCCAATAGTCCATTGCCCTAGGACGATGCAGTTTCGAAACTCTAGTGATAGCGCTACTACTACTACCACTATCCCTGACATGCTCATCCGATTTTTGCCTCTCCACATAATACTTAGGCTCTTCCTCCGCCATACGTTTTTTCTCTTCTTTATGATAATTTTTTGTCCGATGATTTGATTTATTATCATTTATGTCTTTATGTTTACCTGAACGTTTTTTGGATTTCTTCTTCGAAGACGAGCGTTCCTTTTTATGACGTTTAGATCTGACTTTATGACGGCGATGAACAATTTCGCTACTACTACTTTCAGAAGAACCGGTCTGAGAATAATTTGAATCTGAATCATCTTGTTTTTTGTGTTTTTTAGAAGCGGAAGAACGCTGCTTGGAGCTAGTTGATTTCTTGTGATCTTTGTGGCGGCGACGAGCATATTCGTCGTCTGAGTCATCTCTCTTTTGTTTTTTGGAGATATGTTGATGCGATATTCGAAGCTCTTCATGGTGACGGGTAGAATCATCTGCAATGTTCTCTGTAGTGGATTTTGTTTCTTTTACAGATGAAGATATATATTTTTCTTCCTTGGCATTGGTGGTTTTTGATTCATCACGAGAAGAAAATGAACGCTTACGATTCGGTTCGGTTTGTGGAATATCATCGAGGAAAGACAGTGGTCCAGTGGTAGTAGATATATGATCATCTTTTTTAGTATTGGGCGCTGCCTCAGATGATTTAAAATGGGATGAAGTTGATGATAGTAGTGTCCGATCATGGGCTCTATCCGATTTTGGGATAAACATCGGTCGAAATGATGTTTCTGATTTCTCTTGTTTAATAATAGGAGATGACGAAGATACTGAAACAATGCTAGTGACTTGAGTGCTTATTGGTTCATCGGGCTTTGGTACATCTATCGAATGAGAGACTAAATTTGGCGGAACCTTTCTCGTGTAAAGTAGAGTAAAGGTTAATAACTTGATTAGGAAAATTAAAAATTATTATAGTTCTCACCTTTTTATTTGAAGTTTCTTGCTCACTTTCAGAATCTGATTCCGATTCAAAGATAGCCTTAAATATATCCATAGAAGGACGTACGTAATCGATAGCTACCGTCTCTTTATTCTCCGAATCGAGCTTAGATTCTTCAGACACCTTTTTTTGCAAACTTTCAGACTGCGTTATTGTTTGAGTGAATGTCGGAGCGCTGCTATTATTAGGATTGTTCACAAATAACTCTGTACTTCTCTCTTGCATTATTTCGTCCATTTTTTCTTTACTTAATGGCTGTTGCTGTCCTTTTTGCGTTTTACCAGTCGACGAATCACTTTTATGTTCCGGGTGTGGATTTGCAATGTTGAATCGTTTGCATAAAAGACGATTTGGGTAAAATTCTGTTCTTGTGCGGGTGAGAGCACCAAACATGTTCATCTTTGCTGCTGCTTCTGCCGCCGAACGTGAATCTTCAACAACAGTGGTAGAGGTTGTGGTTGATAATGTTGTGGATATTTCTTGTGATGACTTTTTACTGGATGGAGCTCTTAATCCTCCTTCGGGCTGTTTGAATTCTTGAATTATAGAGGATGGACTGGCACTAGCGAAACGAGATGCAATCATGCTTGACATTGGACGAAATATACGGGCTGCTTTCGCAAAATCATCTAGTTCTTTGCTAAATTCATCAACAGTATAATCCTAACACACAATCAACATATTAATTGTTTAATTTATAAAAAATGAACACAATCTCACAATATATTTAGAATTACCTCCGGAAGCCTCAATTCAACTTGGGATAAACCAGCCTGATATTCCAGGAATTGCTTATATCTGGTTTGCTTCGGTAAATTATCACCAAATGGTATAAATCCCCTCAAAGCTGCCATAGCAACATCTTTTTCAACTTTAGGTATAACAAATTTTGGCGGCACGGTATATTCCGTCTTAATTTCAATGTGAGCCTCAATCAAGTTACTGAGCCGCTCTTTGTCTCGACGTGAAACGAAATCAAAGACAGAACGTGCAGGAGCTTGTAAAGGATTCTCGCCCAGTTTCGCTGCACGCTATTAGGTCAAGATGATGAGAAAAAAGTTCATGACCTTTTCTAACTTATAAATGCAAAAGAGAATTTAGTTTACCTGATCAGCGATAATAGCCAAAGTAGTCACTTTTTGACTAGTTTCGCTCGGCATAGTTTTTTGAGTTTCTGCAGGACCAGGTGTATCAAAATAGTGAATCGGCACGAATCCTGTCGGTATCCCCGGTGGTGTGAACCTGATTAATTTATGAGCATCGCGCGTGTTCAACTAGAACTATATGACGATCTCAAAAGGCAATTTAAAAATTCTAGATACTTGCCATTTATTGAGAGGAAGAGGCCGTCGTGCCAAAACAAATCCAGCTAATGGTTCACTGCCGTCATAACATAATCGCAAAGATGATATTTTTTTACTGGATACGAAAGTTTGTGGTTTTTTGTCTTGCTTTCTTCCTACAAATATAGCCTCCTCATCTTCATCTATTAATAAAGTCTGATAGTCTCGAATTGAAGTAGTGTCGTATATATCCTCATCGTCCTCGTCTTCTAAAGCACCGACACCAATTCCGCCTTTCATGGGCAATGAACTTGCTGTTTTAAAGTGACTTTGCTCGACTAAATTTCGAGAATTAACGAATTAAATTAAAATTTGATATGGAAATAATGTACAGAAAGTATTTTTTTTTTATTACGCACCCTTTGAGTTTGATTTTACTTTAGAAGCAAATTCCGGTGCATTTTTATATGGATCAAACCCAAGTCCGTAAGTATTGACTTTATGGTCAAATTTAATTATCGCAGAATCTTTTGGAGCAAAAGAAATTTCTTGGGTATACACCTCATCTTCATCATCTTCCTCTTCTTCATTGCCATCATCTTGTAGTTTCCTCTTGTGAACACGAGGTCCAATGCCCTGACCTTGGCGCCACCCCATCTTCTTCAACAATCTCACGCCTATTTACATGTTATTGTTAAATTAGAATCGTGTAAAGATGTCCGCATTTCTAAAAAATAATTAATAATACGCACCTACAGGTTCCTTACTAGGCACAATTAAATCTTCTATCAGTCGTTCAGAAATAACCGAAAATCCGCTAGATTAAAAAAACTACTTTAGAAAATTATGCAACAGCAAACCAGTGTTCTGATTTAATATACGTTTTTTACCTTCTGCTTTCCTTAATAGAGGCAGTTAATGCTTGTTTCTGTGCTTTTTCGCGTTCTGTAGAACCCAAAAAATCAAATTCCTCAGTTGTCACCAATTTTTGATTTTGACCTAATTCCTACTTCCCAATGACAGAGAATCTAATTTAGACACCTTTTTTAATTAATCTTTATTTGAAAAATACTGTTTCTTCCATATTAATAGCTCCCGTTCAATTGTCAATGGCAAGATTTAAAAGATCTTTTTCGTAATGCGGGTAATATAATTCGAGCAGACGTGTTCACCAATTACGATGGGAGAAGTCGAGGCTTTGGTACCGTTTTATTTGCTACTCCGGAAGATGCACGTAACGCTGTCGGTAAATATAGAATTTAAAAAGAAATTAATATATCATTGACTAAAGTTGTCTGTCAAAACTTTATACTGGTTTGAAAATTCACCGTCCGAAACTCTGAATCATAAGGTTTCGAATTTTGACCAGTTAAAATAGGTTTTGCCAGGCAACTTATTATTGACACGTTTCTATAACATATTAAATCTTTACTAAACTATAAATACAGCAATGTACAATGGATATGACTATCAAGGGCGAAATCTTCGCGTACATTTCGATAAATTCACGCTACCAAATATACCACCACATCCTCATCACCCAGGATCGCATCCACCGCCACATCTCGCAGTTCATCCTCATTCACACCCTCACCATCCTCCCCACCCGCATCATCGACCACCGCCACCTCATCACGCACTGATCCCACATAGTTTTCATATGGGTTTACCTCATCCAATTCATCATTTTATAGCCCCAACACACCTTGGACCATTTTCTCCACCTCTAACAACGCCTCCGCCACTCACAAGTCCGCCACCTTATCCCACGAACGGTTACAATCCCTTAGCACATCATTTAGCGGGAACTACCACACTAAATTCTTCGACGAATGGAAATTCCACATTTCAACCAGTTCCGCCGCTGATCTCTTCCGCTGCAGGGCCAACACACGGAAATAATAGCACACAACTTTCCACCACCACCACCAACAACAACAATAATAATAATACTAATAATGCCAATAATACTAATAATAATAGTAGTAATAATAATAATAATAATAGTAGTAGTAATAATAATAATAATAATAATAACAATAATAATAATAATACGACACAAGTGCATAATCTATCGCAGGATCAATTATTATCTGCACAATCTCAGTCTGGACAATTTTCCGGGTTTGGTCCTATCGGAAAGAACCATTTTGTTCCAATGCTTGGTGCTAATGCTTCATCGTTATCTGGATTTGGCTCGGTTGGTGCTACATTTCCGACTAATAATTCTACCGGTGCTAATGGTAATGGCATAGTGACTACAACTACTATTGGGAGTAATGGAATCGACTCAAACTTCAATTCGCCATCGACCAATTCTACTAACGACAATAATGGAATTCAAAGTTTGAGCTCAGCTATTACAAACTTGCATCTTAACCCAAATCCGGCTCAACCATTATTTTTCCATCCTCCACATCATCATCCGCACCATCCGCATCATCGTCCACCCACATATCATCTACCAGTTGTTGCTGCTGTTGCCACTCATCATTTACACCACCCACATCAACAGCCTAGTCACACACATCATTCGCATCATCATCCTGGTGCAATCGGAAGTGGTATTATAGGTGGAATAAATAATGGCGTTAATCATCTTCATCAACAACAGCAACTTCATAATACCAATACACTTTCGCATGCGACTGGAACAAACGGAACATCGTCATCATCTGTCGCGGCTGTGACTGTAACGAATGGATTGAACGGTGTGACGCATAATACTTCATCCACGCCCAACGGAGTAATTGATTCAGATACAACTGGGGGTAATGGGGTTATTAAAGCGACCTCCTCCACTAACGAAACCAATAATAGTTCAATAAATACTACTACAACTACCAGCACTAATACTAATTCTACCGCCTCTTCCGCTTTAATTGTTTCATCAGCCGGATTATGGAATAATAGCGCGGCAAACATGCTTACAACTGCCACTACCACAACTAATGGATCAATTGGAACTTCAGGAGTGATGGGTATCGAAATGGCATCATTGGCAGCAATGGGACCTGTAATGCCAACCGCAACATCACAATCAGTTTACGTTCGGAATATTTGAGATTTTCCAGTGGCTTGAATTTTAGAGAGGGCTGGCTGATTTGATGATAATAATAATTATTGTATAAATTTCTTTGAACAACTAGTTTTGGGATTTAATTTTGAATCCCTCTATGTATATATTATATAAATGAAAAGGTTCGAAAACTTAGAAAAGGCTGGAGTGTGGATTTATATAAGTTGCGCGGCTAAAGAAATTTCTTTGATGGTGAAGACAGTTAGGTGATTAGGCTTTTACTTTTTTTCTGTTGGGTTTGTTAGATTAGACGTAATTGGAGTGTATATAATCAATTGTTATTAGTTTATTATGTTGGAAAGATGAACATTATTTTTTCCTTTTTACTAAATTTATTTTTTTCTGAGATAGTTTGGTTTTTATTTAGTTGAAGTTTGTTTTCATCGCATCACAAAAAACGTTTTCATTTTATTTATCTCCCCGTTTCAACAAAAATCCTGTCTATCCTACCAATTATCACATAATGCCGCATACAAAAGTATAGTTACGATGATTATTCTTTTTAAAGTGCGAATTTAGAATTTTTCACGTAAATATTATATATAAATAAATAAATAGACAACCAAATACAATAATAATTTCATCACATAATTCTTCCTTCCTGAATATTTTATTTTTCAATGAATAATTATTGTTTTTGAATTTTATTTGTCGTTGATTATCCAAATAATTTGTTTTGGATGAAACTTAATGAAACTTAATGTACATATGTTTTTAACTTAAGTTGTGGGGT
Organism: Ambispora leptoticha; assembly: GCA_910591765.1. Taxonomy (NCBI): domain Eukaryota; kingdom Fungi; phylum Glomeromycota; class Glomeromycetes; order Archaeosporales; family Ambisporaceae; genus Ambispora; species Ambispora leptoticha. Next base: position 14,729 of record CAJVPS010000649.1, read on the forward strand.
GACCACAAGTTATTAATCCCAATAGTCCATTGCCCTAGGACGATGCAGTTTCGAAACTCTAGTGATAGCGCTACTACTACTACCACTATCCCTGACATGCTCATCCGATTTTTGCCTCTCCACATAATACTTAGGCTCTTCCTCCGCCATACGTTTTTTCTCTTCTTTATGATAATTTTTTGTCCGATGATTTGATTTATTATCATTTATGTCTTTATGTTTACCTGAACGTTTTTTGGATTTCTTCTTCGAAGACGAGCGTTCCTTTTTATGACGTTTAGATCTGACTTTATGACGGCGATGAACAATTTCGCTACTACTACTTTCAGAAGAACCGGTCTGAGAATAATTTGAATCTGAATCATCTTGTTTTTTGTGTTTTTTAGAAGCGGAAGAACGCTGCTTGGAGCTAGTTGATTTCTTGTGATCTTTGTGGCGGCGACGAGCATATTCGTCGTCTGAGTCATCTCTCTTTTGTTTTTTGGAGATATGTTGATGCGATATTCGAAGCTCTTCATGGTGACGGGTAGAATCATCTGCAATGTTCTCTGTAGTGGATTTTGTTTCTTTTACAGATGAAGATATATATTTTTCTTCCTTGGCATTGGTGGTTTTTGATTCATCACGAGAAGAAAATGAACGCTTACGATTCGGTTCGGTTTGTGGAATATCATCGAGGAAAGACAGTGGTCCAGTGGTAGTAGATATATGATCATCTTTTTTAGTATTGGGCGCTGCCTCAGATGATTTAAAATGGGATGAAGTTGATGATAGTAGTGTCCGATCATGGGCTCTATCCGATTTTGGGATAAACATCGGTCGAAATGATGTTTCTGATTTCTCTTGTTTAATAATAGGAGATGACGAAGATACTGAAACAATGCTAGTGACTTGAGTGCTTATTGGTTCATCGGGCTTTGGTACATCTATCGAATGAGAGACTAAATTTGGCGGAACCTTTCTCGTGTAAAGTAGAGTAAAGGTTAATAACTTGATTAGGAAAATTAAAAATTATTATAGTTCTCACCTTTTTATTTGAAGTTTCTTGCTCACTTTCAGAATCTGATTCCGATTCAAAGATAGCCTTAAATATATCCATAGAAGGACGTACGTAATCGATAGCTACCGTCTCTTTATTCTCCGAATCGAGCTTAGATTCTTCAGACACCTTTTTTTGCAAACTTTCAGACTGCGTTATTGTTTGAGTGAATGTCGGAGCGCTGCTATTATTAGGATTGTTCACAAATAACTCTGTACTTCTCTCTTGCATTATTTCGTCCATTTTTTCTTTACTTAATGGCTGTTGCTGTCCTTTTTGCGTTTTACCAGTCGACGAATCACTTTTATGTTCCGGGTGTGGATTTGCAATGTTGAATCGTTTGCATAAAAGACGATTTGGGTAAAATTCTGTTCTTGTGCGGGTGAGAGCACCAAACATGTTCATCTTTGCTGCTGCTTCTGCCGCCGAACGTGAATCTTCAACAACAGTGGTAGAGGTTGTGGTTGATAATGTTGTGGATATTTCTTGTGATGACTTTTTACTGGATGGAGCTCTTAATCCTCCTTCGGGCTGTTTGAATTCTTGAATTATAGAGGATGGACTGGCACTAGCGAAACGAGATGCAATCATGCTTGACATTGGACGAAATATACGGGCTGCTTTCGCAAAATCATCTAGTTCTTTGCTAAATTCATCAACAGTATAATCCTAACACACAATCAACATATTAATTGTTTAATTTATAAAAAATGAACACAATCTCACAATATATTTAGAATTACCTCCGGAAGCCTCAATTCAACTTGGGATAAACCAGCCTGATATTCCAGGAATTGCTTATATCTGGTTTGCTTCGGTAAATTATCACCAAATGGTATAAATCCCCTCAAAGCTGCCATAGCAACATCTTTTTCAACTTTAGGTATAACAAATTTTGGCGGCACGGTATATTCCGTCTTAATTTCAATGTGAGCCTCAATCAAGTTACTGAGCCGCTCTTTGTCTCGACGTGAAACGAAATCAAAGACAGAACGTGCAGGAGCTTGTAAAGGATTCTCGCCCAGTTTCGCTGCACGCTATTAGGTCAAGATGATGAGAAAAAAGTTCATGACCTTTTCTAACTTATAAATGCAAAAGAGAATTTAGTTTACCTGATCAGCGATAATAGCCAAAGTAGTCACTTTTTGACTAGTTTCGCTCGGCATAGTTTTTTGAGTTTCTGCAGGACCAGGTGTATCAAAATAGTGAATCGGCACGAATCCTGTCGGTATCCCCGGTGGTGTGAACCTGATTAATTTATGAGCATCGCGCGTGTTCAACTAGAACTATATGACGATCTCAAAAGGCAATTTAAAAATTCTAGATACTTGCCATTTATTGAGAGGAAGAGGCCGTCGTGCCAAAACAAATCCAGCTAATGGTTCACTGCCGTCATAACATAATCGCAAAGATGATATTTTTTTACTGGATACGAAAGTTTGTGGTTTTTTGTCTTGCTTTCTTCCTACAAATATAGCCTCCTCATCTTCATCTATTAATAAAGTCTGATAGTCTCGAATTGAAGTAGTGTCGTATATATCCTCATCGTCCTCGTCTTCTAAAGCACCGACACCAATTCCGCCTTTCATGGGCAATGAACTTGCTGTTTTAAAGTGACTTTGCTCGACTAAATTTCGAGAATTAACGAATTAAATTAAAATTTGATATGGAAATAATGTACAGAAAGTATTTTTTTTTTATTACGCACCCTTTGAGTTTGATTTTACTTTAGAAGCAAATTCCGGTGCATTTTTATATGGATCAAACCCAAGTCCGTAAGTATTGACTTTATGGTCAAATTTAATTATCGCAGAATCTTTTGGAGCAAAAGAAATTTCTTGGGTATACACCTCATCTTCATCATCTTCCTCTTCTTCATTGCCATCATCTTGTAGTTTCCTCTTGTGAACACGAGGTCCAATGCCCTGACCTTGGCGCCACCCCATCTTCTTCAACAATCTCACGCCTATTTACATGTTATTGTTAAATTAGAATCGTGTAAAGATGTCCGCATTTCTAAAAAATAATTAATAATACGCACCTACAGGTTCCTTACTAGGCACAATTAAATCTTCTATCAGTCGTTCAGAAATAACCGAAAATCCGCTAGATTAAAAAAACTACTTTAGAAAATTATGCAACAGCAAACCAGTGTTCTGATTTAATATACGTTTTTTACCTTCTGCTTTCCTTAATAGAGGCAGTTAATGCTTGTTTCTGTGCTTTTTCGCGTTCTGTAGAACCCAAAAAATCAAATTCCTCAGTTGTCACCAATTTTTGATTTTGACCTAATTCCTACTTCCCAATGACAGAGAATCTAATTTAGACACCTTTTTAATAATATTTATCAAATATAAGCATGGAAATACGTAAATAAAAAATCAACCTCGAGATCCTCTTCGTCCATGAAATCTTGAGGCAAGCTTTCTTTTTTTGTGGATCTGTTTGACCGTGAAGAAACAAAAGTGGATGGAGTCCATCCTAAATAAAAATTAGATTCTAGCTGGAAATGATATTATTTAAAATAATTCGAACAAAATATGTACCTTCTTTCGAGCCAACTGTATTGTAGTATCCCGCAGACCAACCACCTTTGAAAGCTCCATGAAAACGCCTCAAACCATTCTCGTCACGAACCTAAATAAAAATTTATTGTTAAGCAAAGAAAACCATGAATAACGAAACGTTAATAGCGCACCTCTTGTTTCCAAATTGGTTGAAATTTTCCCTTGTCTTCAGAGCTTGCAGAATCAAGCTCAGGCAAGAGAGTGCCATATATTACAAAAGTTTCATCAGTTTTTTCATTCACTACCTCATCTTCGTTGACTTGATCGGGTTTTGATTTTTTTTTATAAGACATTATCTTTTGAATGAGGTTGAACAATATTTTCCACGAACAACTGTGCAAAAATGCTAGTCACGAGACAGAACGTGTCATTTATTTTGTATTTCAGGATATACGAGATGAAAAAGCCACGTGGGGAAAAGATTCATATGTATTTTTTTCTTTCAAGCAAAGCAAAAAAATGTAAAATGTCCAAGAGGTTCAGAAATGGAACCCGAAGGATGTTATTACTTTTCTGGAGTATAAAAAAGATTAACTATTTCTTGACAACGATGACGTCTATATAGTCAAAAAAAAATGAAATTACCAGTTTAAACTTCCTCAGCTTAAGTAGAGAGCGTGTGGGTTGCAGCCAGGACCTGCAAAAAGAATCTCGGACTTATTCAATAAAATCAAGGGCGAAGAGCAAGGTAAGTACCATGACTGCATTTGAATATTCCAAATCTATACTACCTTCGCGATAATTTCATCTAACTTGTGCCTCGCTAACATTAGAACTTATGAAAAAAAGAAAGGCAGAGGAAGAACGTAAATTTATACAGAGTTGGTTTTCTGTACACTAATAATACTTTTGTTCCTTCAATCATTAATTTTTTTTTGCTTAATCAGTTAAGCTAAAGAAAAACTGGGAAGTAAATTATCCCATTCTACTACATAGCGTTCACTCTGTATATTTCGTGGATCCAAAAGAAGAGAGTCGTAACTACTTTTTTGGAGAACACTCGGTACGTCTCTGTAATGTAATGCTCCCGAATTACTTGGTCCTCCAAAAAAATCCAAGAATTAATTTTGCAGATGATTTTTGCAATGTATTTCAACAAACTGAGTGGAAGTCTTTCGATAAGAATTTTGATTTTGTTGTTCTCTTTTTCGATGAGTCGATAAATTGAACGAAGCAACAAATGAAATTAAAGCCTCATACCTGAGTACTCTTCGTGACATCAAGATCGATAGTCCAAACTACAGTATCCACTCTATTGTCATGATTGGCTCCTTCAGTATCCTTTATATAGACTCAGAAAGGTTAACTACATCACCTTTCAGTTTCCGAACTCATTTCAAAATCCAAATTTTACGCTGGAACAAGTACAATTACTATACAAACAGTTTGCGAACGATTTCGATCTAATAATTGACCAGGAGGTTATCGAAGACATATATATGTAAACGAACGGGTGAGTAACTAGAATTATATAAAAATATCTTTATTAAGATCCTTAATTATCTTACTCTGTTCTTTTTTGAAAGGCATGCTGGTCTTGTCTGCCTTTGCGGACGTGCGATATATAGAAATCTAAGAATGGGAATACACTTGAGCTAGCAACGTTTCGCTGTCTCCTCATTAGGAAGTGAGATTTTAGAGCACCCAACATTTATAAGAATGAAGAATACCCTTCTGAGGAATGATATTAATACCAAGCGTGCGTGAAATTCCTCCGATCCCAATTTCTTGATGAATAGTGATTCTATACATGTTATTGAGCAAAACAAAAAGGATTTAGTTTTATTCCTCACGGCCGAAGGAGTTCTAATTCTGGAGAAGATGCTCAGACATTTAAGATTCCTTCGCCTTTGGTACACTGGCTAGTCCTTCAGCGAATAACTTCCCAGGCGTTTCCGAATTCACCCAAAGTAGAAGTCCCCTATAATCTTTCCACAGGTAACTTAGATGTCTTTGAGGCATTGAAACAAGTTGTCTGTATATTTGATCAGGAAACAATAAAGTCCTGTAACGCTTTTAAGTTAGCACGTGTGCTAATCAATAATGCAAAAAATTAAATAGTCCCTAGAGAATCGGTGTATGATTCAGAGTTTTACCGGATCATGTTGAATTGGCTTGGTTATCTACAGTAACTGGACAGTGGCATCTAAAATATCGTGATAGTGTGCATATTAATAATAAATATGACGACATTCATCTCACAACCTGATCATCCCAAATCATCCAACCATTTGCGTTCAGACTTTTAGCTACAGCAACAAAAAAGAGCTCAATGAACGGGCGCTCCTATATGAAATTTGAATTATCTGAATTTATCAATCTTATTATTATAGAATGATTAATTCTTCTTGATATTAATTATATTCATATTCTCTTACTTCTTAATTAAAATCAAATTATTTAATAAAAAGATATATATTTATTAGTCTTCTATATAATAATATTATATTTAAACTTAATAATATTCTTTAATAAATTAAAGTCAAAACTTATTTTATTTCATAATCTTTTATTAAATATAATTATTAATAAATAATTATACTTAATTTTAAAAATAAGTAGATCTTATTTTAGTTATAATAAAAAACTTTATTTTATATAACTTTAATTTATATTAGAAATAAATCTTATTTAAAGTATATAATATATATTTTTTTCTAAATTATATTATTAAATTATATATTATTATTATTTTAAGATTATGCATATATAATTATTTTAAAATAATAATAGTGATTGTGTTCATGACAGTTATTTATTTTTATAGCTTCAAGAGATTATATAATTGATTATCCTTTTAATAAGATGATATATGTGAGATTTACTTCTGACAAAATATGATTGTCTTCTTAATAAGATAATTTATATGTGTTTTACTTATAATAAAATATGATTATCTTCTCAATAAGATAATATATGTAAATTTACTTCTGATCAAAATGCTCTTTCAATAGAGCAAGAAGAAAATAAAATAAGATATAAGATAAAATATATGTAT
>CAJVPS010000650.1:0-21323 GCA_910591765.1 Ambispora leptoticha
TATCAGTAGTTTTATCTTTAATAATTTTAATGTAATAAATGCAAAATATAGTTTAATTTAAAATTTTTAAATTTTGTATTACCTTATTTATCTAGCCTATCTAATTGATTTTAGTTTTACAGAAGCTTTCTTAAATTCTTTACTGTAAAAGTCTTTACTTTTCCATTTACTCTTACTCTTACAGTTCTATTGTTACTACATATAACAACCACTTTTCCACTTATACTACAAATTTATTCTAACTTTCACTTTCTTGTTTTTTGATTTGTATCATGATCACTGGTAATAACAACTTTATCTCCTGATTCAAAGATTAACCTTTTTCGATGAATACTTCCTTGAATAATTATTTTGTCCCAATATCATTCATCATTTTTTGCAATCTTCTTTTGCACTTTTTCCACTTGCATTATGTGGACTTTATACGTAATTTGACTATCTTTCCCTTAAATAATACTTTGGAGATTATCTTGAATAGCTTCAGTAATTGTTTCATCTGATGTATTAATTATAACTTGGCTATTATCCTTCTTGATCGTTTTGTTTTCAGCCTGGCCTTGGTAATTATAGTTTTCAAATTGGTCCCTTTCAGCTTGGACTTGTTGATTATTCTGATTCTTTTCAGCTTGAACTTAGATATTTTCTTCAACAACCATTTCATCTAGAATACTATAAACACCTCATATTTTGAAATCAAAAAAGGCTTCATAAGGTGATTTATCATGCATGCTGTAAGGTATCTTGTTATAGACAATTACAAATATTTGAAGAATGTTGATCCACCAATATTCTTGAACTTCAGAAACTTTATCTTATAATATTTTGGTTAAATGGTAACTAAGTATTTGATTAAATCTTTCAATTTTACTCTGACTCTGAGAGTGACATGCATGGCTGTGAATAAGTTATGTCTAAAAAAATATTAATAAGATTGACAAAAAAAGATAAATATAAAACAAATAAAAATCTTTAATATCTCGCATATTTGCTTTAGGATATCAGTTATGAATTCTGACCTATTATTAACTTGAAGTTTATTAGGTGAACCAACAATCATAAAAATTTTTACCAATTCCTGATAGATCATATCATCTCCTTTATCATAAAGTAGAATAGTCCAAACATATTGTGAAAACATATTAATTATTATAAAAACGTAACTATATCCATCATTATATTCTGTAAAGGAAAGAAGATCAACTAAATCAATTTGTACATGTTCAAGAAGATCATCAGCTATAATAGATATTAATTCTGCTTTTTTCTTGATATTATTATTTTGAATATAGGTAGGACAATTTCTTATATACTTTCTGACTTCTTCTTGCGTAATACTAACATATTACTTATAGAGCATCTTGTAGGTTTTATGATAATTAAAGTGTACTCTGCCAATATGAAACTTTTTGAAAAGAGCTTCCTTTAACTCAGTATTATAAATGGGAATGACTTTTTTCTTGATAGGTGGGGAATTTTCATTCTTTGAAGATTGAACATAGAAAAGATAACCAGTTTGGATATCATATACAAAATTCTTGTATCTTCTTCAAAAATTTGCCACTTTTACTCAGTTATTATACTTGGCAGGGAGCATACCAGACTGAATATAGGTAATAATATCATCAAAATTCTTAGGTATATCCAACATCTTTGAAAGTTTTACTATATTAGAAGATAGTAAATGATTTTGATAGTTTGGTGAAGAGGTGGGAATTTGGAAAGGGTACATAAATTTGGAGATACAATTGAATTGGAAAGGATATGCAAATTTGGAAAGATCTGATTAAATTAGGAAAGATATGTGAATTCAGAAGGATGCATAAATCTGTTTACATAACAAGTCAGGTAAGCTTAAGCTTAAAGAGGTGAGAAAAGACAAAATTTTTTTCAGGTAAGTGAACACAATTTTGTGTTTATCTAGCATGTAAAAATACTATACCAGATATTTATAAAAAGAAGAGTTTTTTACTTGTCCAAAAAAATATTTTCTTTCGCATATACTATATACACCACACACTTCACATATCTTGTACACTAAAGATTTCATCCAGACTTTTACATACCAATATTGGCTTTGCTCATAATATCGATATTAACTTCTATCTACAAAATGTTCTAACTTTTATATGACTCAGATTTCATCTTTGATATCAGTTCTTGCCTATAAATATATCAGTGAACTTAATCTCAGTTAGCAACAAGAATCTGGCTAACCAGAGCAAGAATCTCAAAACTACCAGATGGCAAGAGCCAGAGTCTTAACCTACTCTAACACACCAAAAAGCTTTAGCAAAATGCAAAAAATCTTGATGAGAAAATTGCCATTTATAATATCAAATTAATATTACGTGTTTAGTTCCTATTTACTTATCATCAATCCATTAATCAACTATTAATAATGTAAATCACATAATTAATATTTCATAGTATTAGTATTAATATTATGTAAATTATAACATGTAAAAAACCATTAATTTTGACTAATAAAATTCCAAGATCACACATTTCACGTGATAATAAAAAAAGATCACCATTTCATTTTAATCCTGTTTCATTTTAATCTGTCACAATAATTAATAATATGATAAATAATTATAAATAATAATATAAATAAATAATAAGAAGAACAAATAAAAATATAAAGAAATAATTAATAATAATGTAATTAAAAATATTAATAATCTAAATTTGTAATTGTGATACACATGGTAATTATTTGAGTAACAATATGCTAAATCTAGATGTATTTAATACATAATGATCATTTGTATATCCAGAATGAAAATGATCTTCTTAAAAATGTAATACAAAGCTAATCTGTTATGCAGATAGCGCAAAATAAAGATCTAAACTAAAAGAGATCTAAAAGAAGATAACCCAATCAAAATTATTATAATAACTTTTTATATTTTATTCTTAATATTAATTTATAATTATTAAATATATAATAAATAATAAATATAAAAATATTTATATTTTAATTTATAAAATAATTTTAATTTTAATAAAAAAAATAAGATTAATAATTTTTATTTTAGTTTTTTATTTATTATATATAATTAATTAAATCTATTAATATTATAAGAATATATTTTTTTTATTATTTTTATTTAATATAAATAATAATAAAAATACTAAAATTTTATTTTTATTTTTTTTAATATTATAATTTTTTTTAAGAATAATAAAAATTTTTTAGTTTAATATAATATAATATTTAATTTTTTATATATTTAAGCAGTTATATTATTATAAAAAAATAAATTAATAAAATATATATATATATATAATTATTTTAATTAAACTATATTTTTTTAGTCTTAGATCTTTATTTATATTATAATTTATTTTTTACATTATATTTCTTAAAGATCAATTTGATTCTGAAGATATAGATAATTATTATATATTAAATTAATTAAATATATATATATTATTATATAAATAATTATTATATATTTCTTAATTTTAAATTTAAATTATTAATATTTTTAATTAAATATATTTATAATTATTTTTTTATATTTTTATTTATTTCTTTTTATTATTATTTATATTATTATTTATTTTATTTATATATTATTATTAATTATTAAATTATAATTAATTACTTTTTAAAAATATGAATTAAGTTAATTAATTATATATATTTTATTATTATTAATTTATTTACATTTCATATTTATTTCTTTTTTTATAAATATATATTTTTTATTTTATACTTTATCTTAGATTTGAATATTATTCAAATAATAAAAATTTTTAGTTTTATAAATTAAAATTATTTACTTTATATTTTATTTTATTTATAGTTATTAATAAATAATCTTATAACTTAATATAAGATAAATAATAAAGTTTAATATATATATTATTCTTAAAAATACTTTTTTAAAAAATTAGATAAAATAAAATTAACTTATTTATCTATTTTCAGAATTTAATTTTTTATTTATTTATTATATATCAAGTTTTTTTTATCAAAATCTTATAATTTATTATTATTTGAATTATTTTTTAGCAAGTGCTATATTATTATTTATATTTTAATACTCTTTTACTATATTAAGTAAGTATTTTTATAACTTAAGAATGATCTTGAAAAAAATATAATAATTTATTTTTAATAGAAAGCAAATTTAAATATAAAGTAATTCTTATAATATTATCTTTAATAATAGTTTATATTTCTTTAATCAGTTAAAGCTTATAATAATAAGAAGAAGTATATATTTATATTTTTTTATTATTTTTATATATATAAAAGAAATATTTACTTTATTTAATTAATCAACTTATAAAATTCTGTCTTATTGATCTGCTTAAAAAAAGAAATTTTTTTTTAATAAGTCATTCAACAAGTACTAATTTTCTTATACTTAATATTAATATTTATTTTATATACTATTTAAAATAGCAAGTACTATCTATATAAATATTAACTATATTATATAGTTTTAAAAATTAATATATAATCTTTCAAAAAAATTCTCAAAAATATTTATTATAGAAGTTTTTGTAATAGTTAATATTATTTGTAATAATATTTATATATTAAATTAATTCTGAAAAATTATTTTAAGTATTTGTATTAGTATATCTTCTTTTTTTATTGAATAGTAATTTGATTAATAAATTTTATATTAACAAAAAGTTAAATATAATTTTTTTAAGAAGCTTATTTATATTTTTATTATATATAATACTATTATTATAGTAACATAAACTTTCATAATTCCTTAATCTTTTTCTAGTTATGTAAAGTCACATATTTTTATAATTTCATTTATTATATAAATATCTCTTATTTTTATATTATATATTATTATATTTATTATTATATTTCTATTTTTAAATACTATATTTTATTTATATTCAAGAGCTATATTTTTATTATTACTTGTAATACAATATTCATGTATATAGTAGAATAATATAGTAGAAGATCATTTTTAATTCTGGTGAAACAGTTATACTTGGATGTCAATCTCAAATATTTTTTCTTATTCTTTGATATCTTTTGATATTCTCTTATATTCTTTCATATCTTTTTATATCTTTCAATATCTTTTTATATCTTTCAATATCTTTTTATATCTTTCAATATTTTTTCTTGTCTTTCAATATTTTTTTATATTTTTTAATATTCTTTTACATATTTTGATATTCTTCAATATTCTTTAACATTTTTTAATATACTTTAACATAATATATTTCTAGTTATTTATATTATAATACTTTAATTATATCTTGTATATTAGATGATATTAGTTAGTAATATTATAATAATTTTTGTATCTAAAAAATAAATAAAAGAACTTGCTCTTTTAGTATAAAATAAATAGTTTTGAATTGAATTATTTGGAAAATATAATTTTAAAAAAAGATTACTTTTTTTAATTATATTAGTACTTTTTCTTTCACTTAGTTTTATTTTTTTGATCATACAAAGTTGATTTTAATTTTGAATATAATATTATATTGATTTTTAATTTATTTAATATTATTTTGAGAATAAAAGATCTTTACTATAAATAAGTTATACTTTTTGTTTTATTATTTTTGAGAATAGAAGATCTCTACTATAAATAAGCTATATCTTGTTATTTTTATTTAGTTATTTAATTTTCATATTTATCTTTTTTTAGTTATAGCCTTCTTTGATTAATAAGTTTTATTATTTAATCAGTTCAAATCTTGAATTATATTAATTACTAATAGCTTTACTTAGTTAATCTTTATAATTTCTTGGATTTATTCTTTCTTTCTTTATTTATTTTTTCTTTATTAAGATAATATCTGTAAATATTAGTACAGATATTAGAAATCTTTATTATTATTGAAAGTTATAGTTTAATTTCTCTCTCTTTACTCTTTAATTATTTTAGTCTCTTCCAATTCTATATTATTAAGATGAATTCAAGTAAAAACTTACTTATTAATTTACTATAATATATTTTTGGTACTTCCTTTATGAAAAAAAACTCTCTTCATATCTCTTATTAAATTTATATATTTTTTTATATATCCCTTTTATATTTTTTTCTTTTTTATCTATAATTAATAAATATTTATATCTTGAATTTTTATAATTAATTATTATTCTTTTATTAGACTACCAATTAACTATTATCTTGATATATATCAAATTCTTAATTATTCTTTCAGAATATCTTCTCAAGACTTTTATTTCTATTGTTATCCTCTTTAACTTCAAATTACTATATAATTTATATCTTTGCCTGCTTACAGAAAATATTAGAGCAATATTAATTAATCAAATTATATATCTGTTATTTTAAGAATTAATTCAACTTGATCTTACTAAAATACATATTAGTTGATTGAGATAAAGAATGATAATAACTAGTAAATATCTTTATATTTGATTGTATTAATATTCAAGAAGAATAACTAGACTTAATTAAAGAATTTTACTAATAATTTATTTATTAAGACTTTATTTTTCAATCAAGAACTTCTTCTGTTAATAATAATATTAACAGATATTATTCTAAAATAAAGAATTCAGAAGATACTTCTATTTCTCCAGTGCAATATATATTAACTTCAAAACCAAAAGAAATAGTAATTATTCTAATTTAGAAGAAAATATTTAAACTGATTCAGAAGATAACAACTAATCAGAAAAAGAAGAAGATAATCAAATAGCTTAACTAAATAACTTAAATAACTTGATTCAAGCTCTTGAAATACTTGCTAACCAAATGGCTAATCAGAATATCTAGTTTATAAAAAAAATTATTATTCCTATCAGAAAATATAGAGAAAATAATTAAAAATCTAACTAAGTAACTTAAAGACTTTAATATTACTATGCAAGCTAATAATATTATAGATATTAAAAAAGTATAACTAGTTAGAGAATATCTAGAAGATGCTGCTATCTTATAATATGATAAAAGAGAAAGAGATCATGTCATCCAATTAATTACTTGTAATAATAATTAAAACTAGTCATATAATTTTAGTTATCAGTTTATTGCATACTTCTGTATCTGAGAAAGAATTAATTAATAGCAAGATAAAATTAAAATCTTATAACAGACTGGTATTGTAAAAGAATATATAAATAAATTTATTAATCTATTTTGTAAAATAGATTTAGAAAATAGATATCCAGAAGAATATAAGATCCAAATTTATAAAAGAGAGTTAAAGTCAGAAATCAGAAAATAGATTTAGATCTCAGTTAATAAAACTTTTCTAAATATAATATAAGTCACAAAGAATATAGAAAAAGCAGATACAGATATATCAACTTATAGGTATTATTAATCTCAGATTCAAAATAATTTAATATTGAATATTATTTTGATAGTACTTCAAGATCTCAATTAGCAAATAAAAAGTATTGAAATTAATAAAAGATCAAATTATAATAGAAATAACTCAGATTATAGGTTTAATAATCAAAATCCTAAATCAGTTTTTACCTGCTATAATTATGATAAGCCAGATCATATTCATCCTAATTATTCTTAGCTATAATTATATCAGAATAATCAGAATAACTTTGAAAATAATCATCAAAGAATGAATGGAAATAATCAGTAATAAAATAATATATCACCAAATTAGGCAAATACTAATAACAATCAAAATATAAATAATAATTAAAATATATTATTAGTCTAAATATAGACTTTAACTGATAGTATTTAGATATTGACTATCAAACTAAATAATATAAATTTGCTACTTGATATATATGAATACTTATTTGCTGAAAAAAAATCCAAAAATTCTAGAACTATTCCTTATAGAACCAGATCTATAGATTAATCTCATAAAGAAGTAGTTAATAAAAATAAGAACAATTAGAAAGAAAAACAAGAAGATATTTTTGAGATAATTCTTGTTCAAGATATGAATAATACTAAATCATCTAAAATTCTTGAAGAAGAACTTGCCAAGAAAACTATTTACAAAAAGAAAAGCAAAATTACTTTATTTGTACTTATTATTATAACTGAATTATATGATATTCTAGAAGATTTAGCTCAACAAAAAAGCTAATATAACTGTTACTCAAATTATTCAGACTTCTTCTTTACAAAAACTCAACTATCAAAAAGAATATATCATGTCATAGTATTCAAGCTGAAAAGAAAAAGAAAAGTATTGCTTGAACAAAAATTCAAAACTATATCTGTCTGATGTAAAGCAAAAGTTAAAAAGAATATTATTAATTTAATTATTAATACTGATATCTCTAAATATATTACTACATATAATTTTATTAAAGATATGAAATTAAAAATACAATACAATTCAAATATCTCTATATCTAACATAAATAGAGTATCTAAATAAACTCTTGAAGCTATTGATAATTTACTTTTGAATATTAATAGAATTGTAATTTCTACTAAGTAAATATTACTAAAGTTAAAATATACTCAATAATTGTTAGAATAGACTTTTTGAATAAAATCAAAGCTAATATTAATGTTAGAAAAGAATTATTAACTTTTAAATATAATAATTAGAAAGAAAAAATACTAATTAAATTTATTCATGATGATAGAGAAGAACTAATTTTTGAAGATACAAGTTCTGAAAAAGATGAGTTAGAAGAAGATTCAAAAAGTGAATTTAAGAAATAGTACTTAAAAAAGAAGATTTTTCTCATATGATAACATGATGATTAGAATATTGTAATTCCTAGATAATAAGAATTTCAAGATGATGATAATATTGAAATTATTATTAAAGAAATCTGAACTCTTGTTGAAACTTCAAATAAAAGTTTAAAGAATATTAATTTTGAAAAAATACTATTTCAAATTATCCAAAGTATTAAAAGGATTCATAAAGTGCAAGTCTATCAAGAAGAAATTAAAATTAAATAGAAGAAATATATTTTGGAAGATTTCAAATGACTGGACAAGAAGTTTACTCAATAATATAATTGGAATAACTAATAGTTATTTGACTAGCAAGAATCAAATAGCCAATACTAATATTATAGAAATCTTTTTATATCTGATCACTAATATTACTAATGCTATAATGATCTTACTAACTGAATAATCATCAAGATTCATAAATCTTTCTGTGCTGAACTTAAAATCAATAAAAATTGGACTAATAAAGTTGAATAAGAACTCTTTGTTAATAAAAAAGTAAAATAAAAATTTGATTTATATCAATCTGCTACACCAAAATGAATGGAGAAAAAATAATTACTTGTGATAATTATATTAAAGAAAAATAATTAAATCTTTCTGCTTGCTCTTAATATGATAAATATAATAAGCCTAGAGAAATATTTATTACTGAAAGTTATAAGAAAAGATACTTTTGTATTTATGAACATCAATATGTTTATTAGTTTAATTATAGAGGATGGAGAAAGAATATCAAAATAATTAACAAACTTAGAGAATGAAAAATACTATTAGAAGTCTATAATAAATATAATAAAATTGGCAAAGTAATTTTATCTCACTTTATATATAAAGATGATTATATTCAAGAAATTATTTATGAGAATTTTATAAAAATCTCTACTATTAAAATATTTTAATATATTTATCAATAACTCAATTCTAATCAAAGATAATAACTTGCTTACTTGAATTATATTAATGTGAAACTCTATCAAGAATACTTAATCCCTTGTGATAATAATAAATATAATAATTATATACAATCTGAACTTTCTAGTTAAAGTAAATAAAGAAAAATATCCTATAGTTTTAGAACCAATTCCAAAAGAAGCAACTACCAATGAATTAATTAAAAAAATAAGTTATATTTCTATTTCAAATTAACCTTCTCAACTTGAATTGAATAAGATATAAGAAAGATTTAATATTATTTATCAAGCTCTTAATAAACTTTCTTAATAATTTAATAATTATTTAAAGGATATCTTTGTGAAATAAACTGATAAATACTATGCAATCAAAGTTAATAATAATCAAGATAAAGAAAAATTACCAGAAAAAGTACATTTTATTAATACTAAATATGATATTTATTATACTGGAAAAGAAGTAATTAGAATTCTATTATATTAAGTTATATTAGTAAGATATATATATTATTATAAAAATTTCTGTAGAAATTGTATATTAAATAATATCTTACTCATCTCTTACCAAACAAGGAATTAATATTAAAGATGGAATTATTAACTTTGAATATACTGAAAATATCAATATCATTATTCAAAATAACTCAGAAGAAGATTATATTATTGAATCAGATCAGAAAATTTCTTAATTCATATTTCTATAACTTGTCTCTGTTGACTAACTTAATTTAGTTTCTGTCAAAGAAAAACTAGAATAGTCTAATCAAGAAACATTATGAATCTACTAACTATTAAAAAGCTTATATCTATTTTCTAGAATAAGAACAAGAAGAAAAAGTTATTGAAAAACAAAAATTAATTGCTAAACAAGAATGATTTCTTATCTAACTATTAGAAGATAATATTAATATTTTTGCAATTAAATTACATAAACTTGACAGAAATAATTTAATTCAATATGAAATATATACTAAAAATAAATTACCTATTAAATAACATCCTTATAAAACTACTTTTCTGGATCAGATATTCATATTAGAAGAAATTCAAAAATATTAGAAGCAAATATTATCTGACTATCAACTAGTTCTTGAACTTTGCCTATCATTATAATTTCCAAAAAGAATGAAAAGAAAAAATTTTATATTAATTATTAAAAACTAAATACAGTTACTCATAAAAATACTTATTTATTATCAAGAATTGATAAAATAATGGATTTACTTGAAAATACTTACTAATTTTCATCTATAGACTTAATCTCTGAATATTGACAAATAGAAATAAAAAAAGAAAATAAATCTAAAATTACTTTCATCTCTAGAGAAGAATTATTTAAATTCAATATTATATCTTTTGAATTATGCAATGCTTCAGCAATTTTTCAATATGCTATGAATATAGTATTAAGAAAACTTAATTAAAATTTTGCCAATGTATATATTAATGATCTGAATATATTTTTCAAAGATTTTAAAAAATACTTAGATTATTTTAATAAAGTATTTTGCAGAATTTGAAATGCTAATTTGAAACTTAATCTGAAAAAATGTAACTTTTGCAAAAGAGAATTACTATTTCTTGAACATGTAATAACTAAAGAAGAAATTTCTTCTGATCCATTAACTATTCAGAAGATAAAAGACTTTTTTTAATTAAAAACTCTTAAAGAACTTCAATTATTTCTTGAATTAGCTAGATACTATAGAAAATTTGTAAAAGAATTTTCTCAAATTGCTATATCACTATTCAAATTACTTCACAATAAAGAATCATTTATTTGAACTATAGAACAAGAAAAAGCTTTTTAACTAATAAAATAATATCTTATAATTATATCTATTTTAATTTATTCTGATTTTATAAAGAAATTCTATTTTTATACTGATATCTCAGATTCAGAACTTGAAACTGTCTTGTCTCAGAAAGATAAAGATAGAAGAGAACAAGTAGTTGTTTATACAAGTATCATTTTGAAATTAAATAAATAAAAATATGAAGTAATTGAAAAAGAAGTATTAGCAATAATATGAATTATTAGATAATTTTATTATTATTTACTTAGAACAGTTTTTAAAATAATTACTGATCACAATATCTTGAGATAGTTATTTAAAAATTAATCAAGTTATTCTGCTAGAGTAAACTAATAAATCATATTTCTTATAGAATATATCTTTATTATTACTTATCAATCTGAAAGAAAAAATCAAAATATTGATATCTTATTTCAGATATATTTAGAAGATTATTAAACAGTTTTCTTTTTATAATTATAATATGAATTTAATAACTTACTATAATTTATAATGATATTTAGATAATAAAACTTATTCTGTAAGATTAATTCTTGAATAATAATACAAAATTCATAATTAATCAAAATACTTTTTAATAAATTAATAATATATTATATAAATTAATAGAAGAAAAGAATTAAATATATCTCTTTAAGTTATCAAAAAAAATAAAATAAAGACTATTATTATTAATTTATATTCAAGTTCTTTATCTGAATATTTTGGATATAAAGAAATCTATTAGCAAATTACAAGTAAATATTGATGGAACAGTATAAAAACTAATATAAAGAATTATGTGAAAACTTGTGAAATCTGCTAGAAGAACTAATAAACAATCTTTATATCCTATCAAAATTAAATAATCTTTTGACAGAATAGTTATTGATTTAATTAAATCTAGTAAAATCATAATAACTGAAAATTAATATATTATTATAGTAATAGATTATCTTATAAATTGATCTAAAGCTAAAGTAATTCCAGATAAAAAAGCTACTATAATTATAAAATTTATCTTTGAAAAAATCATTTATAGATATAGATATTTTAAAGAAATTTAATTAGATAATAAATTGGAATTTGTCAATAAAATAATCAAAAAATTATCAATAAAATTTAGAATTAAATATAACTTTTCTTCATCTTATCATTTACAAACTAATAAAATAATAGAATACTTTAATAGAATACTGTATATAATTTTACAAAAAATAATAATAATACATAAATAAGAATAAGATACTTTCATTTCTGCTATTCTTTTTACCTATCAGACTAATCAAAATTTAATAATAAAATATGAACTATTTTTCTTAACTTATAGATAAAATACTAAATTATCAATTGAATTAAAAATTTCTATTCATTTGGAAAAAGATTCCACAGAAGAAGAAAAACTATTATAATAGATATATTATACAATAGATCAGTTATCTCAACAAATTTTAGAAGTAAAACAAAATATAAAAGAACAACAATTATGATATTCTTAAATATTTAATAATAAAATTCAAAATGAAACAGTATTTGAAATTGAAAATAAAGTATTAATATTTAATATGAAATAATACTTAATAATTGAAGATAAATTTCAGTTTACTTGAAGTAAAGTATAATATTATATTTATAATTATGCTAGATATAACTTTTATAAAATTCATGATCAAAAAAGAAATGTTCACAAGTATTCTATTAATAGAAGATAACTTAAGCATTATCATAATCAACAAAATTGCTTTGAATTACAAATTATTATTAAGTAACTCACATGAATTGCTCTTTTATTCTTGTTACTTCTATATTCAAAATTATTTTCTATTTTATTTTTTATCTATTTTTATAATTATTTTTACTCTAATATTTTTAATATCCTATTCTTTATAATAGATTTTTAGTTCAAATTTTATATAAATATCCTCTTTATTCTCTTTTTATTTTTCTTTATTCTTTCATATTTTTATTTTTATCTATTATTTTTATCTTTATTATCTTATACTTTTTTAAATACTTTTATATCTTTATCTTTATTATTTCTTATTATGTCACAATTATCTATTTGGATTATCTCTTTAATAATTAAATTGCTTGAAGAAATTTATTAGAAAATACTTATTTATCAATCTTTTAGAATAATTATCTTTTCAACTTATGAACTACTTGTCTGTGATAATATAGAACAAAAAACTAATATTATACTCTTGAATTTACTCATACAGTCTGAATTTATCAAAGATATTAAAATTAATAGTACTTTTCTCTTAAATACTCAGATAATTATTAAATTACTTGAAGTATTAGTTAAATTAGTTAATATAACTATTAACTTAAACTTTGTCTAGTCAAATATCTTTATTATTACATTATCTGAAGATGAATTCAAAGTTAATATTAAGAAAGAAGATATTGAAAAAGAATTAGAATTTATAAGTTTTGATAGTTTGATAACTTCTGAAGAATAATCTAAAGTATCTATATCTGTATTAGAAGAAATTAAATTAATTTTGAATAAAAACTGACTAACTTAACTCAAAGAAGTTATATTATTAATCTATAATAATTCTTTAGATAACAATAGTCAGATGATGCTACAATATTATAAACTTGAATATATACTTTTAATTTAATCACAAAAATATTCAAGAAATATGTCAGAGATTAAAAAGAATATTGAAGATACTCTTGAAAAATATATATATAATAAAATATATAATATTACTCATAAAGTTTTTTTTATTTATAATTCTGAAGAAGAAATATTTAATAATTAATTTGAGTTTATACTAATCAAGTTGTATCATTTGAATAAGAAAGTATTATTAAAGATTATTAATTAATTTTTGCAGAAGCAAAAATTTTCTAAAGAAGAATCATATATTATCATAATAACATAAAATTTCTTAATTTCTTAATCTTTCTCTAGCTATGCAAAGTCATATATTTTTATAATTTTCATTTATTTTTAAATATCTCTTATTTTTATATTATATATTACTATATTTATTACTATATTTCTATTTTTAAATACTATATTTTATTTATATTCAAGAGTTATATTTTTATTATTACTTATAATATGATATTTATATATATAGTAGAATAGTATAGTGAAAGTTCATTTTTAATTCTGGTAGAACAGTTATACTTGAATATTAATCTCAAATATCTTTTCTCATTCTTTGATATCTTTTAACATTCTCTTATATTCTTTTATATCTTTTTATATTTTTCAATATCTTTCTATATCTTTTAATATTTTTTTATAACTTTTAATATTCTTTTATATACTTTGATATTCTTCAATATTCTTTGATATCTTTAATATACTTTAATATAATATATTTCTAGTTATTTATATTATAATACTTTAATTATATCTTGTATATTAGATAATATTAGCTAGTAATACTATAATAATTTTTGTATCTGAAAAGAATCTATTCTACTAGTGTGAAATAAATAGTTTTGAATTAATCATTTGAAAAATATAATTTTAAAAAAAGATTACTTTTTCTAATTATACTAATATCTTTTCTTTCACTCAGTTTTATTTCTTTGGTCATATAAAGTTGATTTTGATTTTGATTATAATATTATATTGATTTTTGATTTATTTGATATTATTTTGAAAGTAGAAGATCTTTACTATAAATAAGCCATACTTTTTGTTTTATTATTTTTGAAAGTAGAAGATCTCTATTATTAATAAGTCATATCCTGTTATTTTTATATAATTATTTAGTTTTCATATTTTAATTTTTATTTTTCTTTAGTTATAGTTTTTTTTGATTAATAATTTTTACTATTTAATCAGTTTAAATCTTGGATTATATCAATTATTAGTAGCTTTACTTAGTTAATTTTTATAATTTCTTGGATTTATTCTTTCTTTCTTTATTTATTTTTCTCTTTATTAAGATAATATCTGTAGATATTAGCATAGATCTTAGAAATCTTTATTATTATTGAAAGTTATATTTTAATTCTCTCTCTTTGCTCTTTAATTATTTCAGTTTCTTTCAACTCTATATCATTAAGATAAATTTAAGTAAAAACTCACTTATTAATTCACTATAATAATACTAAAAATAATAATAAGTAAATTATATTTCTATATAAAATTAATTCTTTAATATAAAAGTTAAATAGAGTTATAATTATAATAAAAATAATAATAAAATTTATCAAAAAAAAGTTCTGATTTACTTAAGATATCATTATTATCTTCTAAATTTTTAAATCCATTATATAGATAATAATTATAAAAATTAATATTAATTGATACTTTATAAAGTATATTATAATATTTATTATATCTATAATAATATTTTATTAAGTAAAATACTTATAATATTTATTATCTTAATAATATATAATTATATTTAATAAGTCTTTAATATAATATAGTTCTTGAAAGTGATATATCAAAAATATTTATAATTCTAATCAAGTTTTATATTATTTTAATAATAATATTATTTGATTTTATTTTAAATTAATCTATTATTTTATAAAATATAAATTATTTATTATTTTAATAATTTTAATTAGATATTATGTAAATAACTATTACTTTTTTAATTTAAGAGTCTCAATAACTTACTTATATAATAGTAAGTACTCTTATTACTTAGTTCTTGCATAATTATCTGAAAAATACTAATAAGTACTAATAATTATCTATTTTTTATTATTAATCAATAGAGTTTTTATATATTTTAATAATATTATATTAATAAAATAAAATTAAAACTTGAATAAAATAAAGAAAAAGTTATCAAAAAAATTATTTCTTACTTTTATATTATATTATTATTATAGTAACATAAAATTTCTTAATTTATAATCTTTTCTTGATTATATAAAATTCTATATTTTTATAATTTTATACTTTATTTTATAATTACTCTTATTTTTCTATAATTATACATTTATTTATCTTATTATATTTATCTTTTATAATTATATTTCTATTTTTAAATATTATATATTATTCTTTTTATTTGAAATCTATATTTTTGATTTATTTATTATATATAATTTACATATATATATATAGTAGAATAGTATATTAGAAGATTATTTTTAATTTTTGATAGAATGATTATATTTTAGAATAATAATTATAAATATCTTTTCATATTCTTCAACATCTTTCAATATCTTTTAATATTTTTCAATATTTTTTTATATATTTCAATATCTTTCAATATCTTTTCATATCTTTTAACATCTACATATATTCTTTAATATCTTTTAATATTTATATTTTAATATTAATATAATTTTTTATTATAATGATATATATATTTAAATAGTATTAACTAGTAATATTATAATAATTTATATATTTGAAAATATATAAAAGAATCTGCTATTTTAACTTAAAATAAATAGTTTTGAATTAAATTATTTGAAAAATATAATTAAAAAGCTTATTATTATAATAATAATAATCTTTTTATAAGATTCCTTTTCTAATTATACTAGTATTTTTTCTCTCACTCAGTTTTATTTTTTTGATTATACAAAGTTAATTTTGATTTAAATTATAATATTATATTGATTTTGATATTATTTTAAGAGTAGAAAGCCTCTACTATAAATAAGTCATACTTTTTATTTTATCTCTTTTATTATTTTTGAGAATAAAAAATCTTTACTATAAATAAGCTATATTTTTTATTTTATTTCTTTTATTATTTTTGAGAATAAAAGATCTTTACTATAAATAAGTCATATCTTTTTAGTTATTTAGTTTTATACTTTAGTTTTTATTTTTCTTTAGTTATAATCTTTTTTAATTAATAGTAGTTTACTATTCAATTACTTTAAATTTTGATTTATATTGATTATTAATAATTCACTAATTAATCTTTATAATTTCTTTAATTTATTTATTTTTTTTATTATTTATTTTATTCTTTATAAAAATAATATCTATAGATATTAGTATAAATTTTAGAAAACTTTATCATTATTGAAAATATAGTCTAATTTCTCTCCCTTTACTCTTTAATTATTTTAGTCTTTCTTAACTCTATATTATTAAGATGAATTCAAGTTAAAATTTACTTATCAATTTACTATAATATATTTTTGATACCTCCTTTATGGAAATAAAATCTCTAAAGATTACTTATTATTTGAATTCTTTTTATATTTCTTCTATATTCTTTTTTTTTATTATTCATAATTGATAAATATTTGTATCTTGAGTTTTTATGACCACTTATTATTTTTTTATTGAATTATCTATTAATTATTATTTTGAAGTATATCAAACTCCTAATTATTCTATTAAAATATCCTCTTAATATTTTTATCTCTATTGTCATTTCCTTCAATCTGACTTTTCTTTATAATTTTAAATATTTTATTTACTTACAAAAAGTATTAAAGTAATATCAATAAATCAAATCACATATTTGTTATTTCACAAATTAATTCAACTTAAATAAAATATATATTACTCATTTTAAACAAAGAATAATACAACTAGTTAATATTTTTATCTTTGATTGCATTAATACTTAAGAAGAATAATTAGATTTAATTAAATAATTTTACTAAAGATTCATCTATCAAAATTTTATTTTACAAACTCAAATAAGAATCTTATTTAATAATAGTAATATTAACAGATACTATTCTAAAATCAAGAGTTCAAAAGATATATTTACTTCTTCACTATAATCTATTTTAATATCAAAATCAGAAAAAAATTGAAGAAAAAAATAATCAAATGATATTGATAATAATAATAATAGTAGTTTAGATAATTTAATTTAAGCTCTTAGAGTACTTGCTAATTAAATAGCTAATCAAAATAACTAGTTTATGGAGAAAATTATTATTCTTATCAGAAAATACTAAGAAAATAATCGAGATCTGACTGAGTGACTTAAAGACTTTAATATTATTATACAAGTCAATGAAATCATAAATATTAAAAAGTACAGCTAGTTAGAGAATATCTAGAAGATGCTGTTATATTATGGTATAATGAAAGAAGCTAAGATAATACTATTAGATTAATAGTATAAAATAATAATTAAGATTAGTTATATAGCTTTAGTCATCAATTTGCTATTTATTTTTAAACTAGAGAAAGAATTAATCAATAGCAAGATGAGATTGAAATTTTGTAATAGATTAGTAATATAGAAAAATATATAAATAAATTTATTAATTTATCTCATAAAATAAATTCTGATAATAAATATTCAGAAAAAAACTCAAACTGGAAATCAGAAAATAGATACAGATTTCAGTTAATAAAACTTTTTTAAATATGATTCAAGTTATTAAGAATATAGAAAAAACAGATATAGATATTCCAATTTGTGAATATTATCAATCTCAGATTCAAGATAACTCAATATTAAATACTATTTTGATAATACTTCAAGATCTTGATTAATAAATAAAAAGTATTAAAACTAATAGAGAATCAAACTATAACAGAAATAATTTTAATTATCAATTTAATAATTAAAATTCCAAATCAGTTTCAACTTATTATAATTATAGTAAGTCAAGTCATATCTATTATAATTATTCTTAACCATAATTATATAAAAATAATTAAAATAACTTTAGAAATAATTATTAAAGAACAAATAAAAATAATCAGCAATAAAATAATATGTCATCAAATCAAGTAAATTCTAATAATAATCAAAATACTAGTAGTAATTAAAATATATTACTAGCTAAAATACAAGATCTTATTAATAATATTCAGATTTTAACTGCCAAATCAGATAATATAAATTTGCTACTAAATATATATAAATACTTGATTACTGAAAGAAAAATTAGAAATTCTAAAATTATTCCTTATGAAATCAAATCTATAAGTCAATTTCATAAAAAGACTATTAATAAAAATAAGAAATTAAATAATAATAAAGAAGAAAAGTAAGAAGATATTTCTGAAATTATTCTTGATCAAGATATGAATAATACTAAATTATTTAAAATATATGAGAAAAAACTTATCAAGAAAACTATTCACAAAAAGAAAAGTAAAATTACTTTATTTATACTTACTATCATGGCTAAACTCTATAATATTCTAGAAGATTTGACTTAATGAAAAGCAAATATAACTGTTATCCAACTTATTCAAATTTTATTCTCACAAAAAACTTAGTTATTAAAAGAAATATGTAAGCTACAGTACTTAAATTTAAAAGAAAAAGAAGAGTATTTGGATAAAAATTCAAAATCATATTTATCTAGTATGAAGTGAAAGTAGAAAAGAATATTATTAATTTAATCATTAATACTAGTATCTCTAAATACATTACTATATATAACTTTATTAAAGATATAGGATTAAAAATATAATATAATTCAAATATCTTTATATTTGATATAAATAAAATATCTAAATAATCTCTTGAAGTTATTGATAATCTACTTTTAAATATTGATAGAATTATAATTTCTATTAAAATAGATATTACTGAAGCTAAAACTTATTTAGTAATTATTAAAATAAACTTTTTGAATAAAATTAAAGTTGATATCAAAAAAGGATATCTCATCTTTAAATATAATAATCAGAAAGAAAAAATATTAATTAAATTTATTTATAGTGATAAAAAGAACTAATATTTAATAAAACAAGTTCTGAAGAAGATAAATCAGAAGAAAATTCTGAAAGTGAATTTAAAAAATAATATTTGAAAAAAAAAACTTTTCTTATATAGCAATATAATGATTGGAATATTATAATCTCTAAATAATAAGAAATTCAAAATGATAACAATATTAAAATTATTATCAAAGAAGTTTGAACTTCTATTAAAACTTCTAACTAAAATCTAAGAAATATTAATTTTGGAGAGATACCTTTTCAAATTATTCAAAATATCAAGAGAATTCATGAAGTACAAGTCTATTAAGAAGAAATCAAAATTAGATAAAAGAAATATATTTAAGAAAATTATAAATAACTTGATAAAAAGTTTATATAAAAATGTAATTAGAATAACTGGTAGTTATTTGACTGGCAAGAATCAAATAGTTAATACTAATATTATAAAAATCTTTTTATATCTAATTATCAATATTATTAATGCTATAATAATCTTACTAATTGGATAACTATCAAAATTCATAAATTCTTCTATACTGGATTCAAAATAAATAAAAACTAGATTGATAAAGTCAAATAAGAGCTTTCATTAATCAAAGAGTAAAACAAAATTTTGATTCATATCAATTTATTTCATAATAAATTCATTCCAACTCTTAAATTAAAAGATATCAAGAATGTAAAAAATATATAAATTAATATTACACTAGAATTTATTTCAAAATAAATAGAAAAAAGATAATTACTTAAGATAATTATATTAGAAAAAAATAACTAAATCTTTCTATACTCTCAATATAATAAATATAATAAATCAAGAAATATATTGTTACTGTAGTAACATAAAATTTCTTAATTCCTTAATTTTTCTCTAGTTATAAAATATTACATTTTATTATAGTTTTATTTATCTTATAATTATTCTTGTTTACTATATCATTTATTACTATATTTATTATCACATTTCTATTTTTGACGCTATATTTTATTTGGGATCTATATTTTTATTATTTTGTATTATGATATTCATGTATATAGTAGAATAGTGTAGTGAAAAACTATTTTTAATTTTGGTGGAACAGTTATATTTGGATGATAATCTCAAATAACTTTCCATATTCTTTGACGTTCTTTGACGTTCTCTCATGTCCTTTCACATCTTTCCACATCTTTTAACATCTTCTCACGTCTTTTCACATCTTTTAACATTCTTTCATGTACTCTGACATTCTTTAATATTCTTTAACATCTTTTAATGTACTTCGATGTAATCTATTCATAATTATTTATATTATAGTACTTTAATTATATCTTGTATATTAGATAGTATTAGTTAGTAATACTATAATAA
>CAJVPS010000651.1:0-21307 GCA_910591765.1 Ambispora leptoticha
AAAATTTCAATTTTCACTATGTTTTATTAGTAAATTTAGCCTCTGAGTCATTACTTTTGGTCACCACTGTATGTTTAAATAAATTTAAAATTAACTTATATAAAGTTTTCAAATTAATACTTATCTATTTTTCTTGTAATATATAAATTAATTCTTGCTTTAATATAGATAATAATTTTTTTAAATCTTATGATTCAAAATATTTTACAGATATTTAATTAGATTAAGATCAGAACTTTAATTAATCCAATTTAAAAATCAAATATCATATATTGATATCTATCAAGTCATATATATCAAGATATAATATAATATATTATCTTATTGAAATATGGTATATAAATATTAATTAATTCAGAATACAAAATAATTAATAAGAATATTAATATAAATATCTAAATTTATAATTTCTTCTACTGATATCAAAGAATTAATCTTATTCTAACTGAAATATTACTAATTCTTCACTAAATTTAATAATAAATTTAATATATTCTTAATGATAAGATTTCTATCATATTCTTATCTGGTTATTTGATTTAAAAAGTATAAATTTGAACTTGTCAGACCAGATTATATTTTTTTATTATGCTTAATCATATTTCTTCTAACATCAATTTAATTAACAAAGTTCTTGATTTGGAATTAAAAGAGATTTTTTTCTTGGAATATAGCTTTCAAATTCTATTTCATCCATATATTTGTGAATGATATTAGCATGGTAAGTAGTGTTAAGTTTGTTATTTAGTTTATTTGTAATTTTACCAAGTGGAGAAAACCAATTTTTTAAAACAACTTATTTTAATATACATTTTCATTATTGATCAGAGTTTTGGCCAACCAGAACATTTTTCAGGATGTGAGGAATTGGTTTTTTTATATCATTTAATAGTATCATATACTGTTACTTGAGGAATATTGAATTTAAGTACAAGATTTAGATCTTTGATGCCAGCAAGATAAGTGCCGATTATTTGCTCTCTTTGTTTGTTCTTTTCACACATTATAAAATGAGATTATTTTTTGTTTATTGTTACATTTGTGTTATTATGTACGATGCCAATAAAATTGGCTTTGCACGACCAATTTCCGGTAATATACTGTAGGGGTGTGTAGGTTAAAGTTTGTGTCACGTGAAGATAATATTAACGTGAATTTCAATATTTTCACACAAGTTTTGAAGTTTTTATTTTCGGTAGGAAAAAGAACCAATCTTTTCTAAATTACAATAATAGATCATCGTTATACGTCAACCTTTCTAATTTCGTTGTCACTATAGGGAATCATTAATAATGTCGTTATAGATTGAATTTATACGAAACCTCTAGGCCAATTTTTGTTTTTTAATAAAAAATTATCAAAATGTCGTTATAGAGAGGTTGACTTGTATTATAAGTTTTGGCGGAAATAAACACAAGGGAGAAATTTTGAATAAAATATGATAGAAAGGTTTTGAGGAAAATCTTAAGGTATTAATTAAGTAATATGGTTATACGTAAAAGAATGGTAATTTATCTGTATGTATAATATTTTGAGGCTTAAGATCATAAAGTGGGACGAGAAATACGTAAATTCTGATTCATTGTCCAACATATATAATACACCAAACCATATTCGAAACAAAATAAAATAATGAAAATTACACTGGAAAAATCCGTAGTGTTCATAATATAATACAACTTCGTGTAAGACTAGACTGTCCACCCTCCACCACCAAAAATTCTACCCCTCCATCACCTTTATCTTTTCGTTTTTCCTCTGCAGCGGTCAATAGCATCGGCGCGCTAATACGAACTTCATGCAGCATCTCAATCACATCATCATTGTTAGACTCATTTTTGCCGATAAAGTGTGCACATGCGGGAAAATTTTTATGTCTTCGACTTATCAGGTCGTGTTTCCACCAACCTTCCGCATTTTCCGTGTTAAATAACTTATTTTTCGTGTTGATAGTTGAGTTGTTTGTATTATTATTATTATCACTGCTGGTGGTGAGAGTCTTTTTAATACAGCCCATATTGTTATTAGATGCTCGAAGACACCCTTTCGTGACATAAAACGCACTTTTAAGAATAAATTATCAGCTTTAAAAATTCAATTAATTCAAAACACTACAATTTATATATGACATTCACCTAATAAAAGGATGATCTCGATCAGTGTCACTATCAAATATATAAACCCTGGCTTCTTTCGGTTCGGAAGGCAAATCCAAGTCCAATTTTGGATAGGATATCGGTTTATTTAAAGGATCACGTATTATATCATTAGAGCGCAATCGCAGACCCCATAATTTTGTGTGATTAGGGCCAATAGTACCATCTGGTTGTGACAGGTCAACAACGAATGTAGCCACTAGGTCTTTGTCTAATTTGTCGAAAGTAAGATCGTATCCATTGTGAGTATTGTGAAGTGGTGGGAGAAAAGGATCTAATGATAAGTAGGTTGTCATAAATACCTAAAAAGAAGGGAAAATATAAATCAATGAGTTTTGAATAATGTTACGGCAGTATTTAATGAGATTAGCAATATGTACCAATAATCGTCTATGTTTATTCCAAAAAGTTTCGTTGAATCTTTCCACCATCATTTTCTTTATTTCGATATTAAATGTACGTGACAAAACCATGAGTCGACATAGATTCCGCGTTGGAATGTACTTGAATATCTCTAGGATTGATTCAACGGGTAATATGGGTAGTGCTGATATCATGATTATCTTTGACACCAAACGTTTCCTGAAAATTTTCATTTTTCTAATATTATCAATATTATACTTTTCGATAAAACCTATCTAACATGGAAAGGTCAAACAGGCACACACACACACGCTTAAATTATAAATTTTATGAATGCCATCCATCATTCCACCACCTATTGATACCTGATACTATAACGATTTTGATTCTAACAAAAATAAAAACAATGACACACAGACACGTGCATAAAAATTATTGATCATTTTATAATTATTACTATAACATTCAATCAATACATTAAATTTCCTTTTTTGACAAACTGACCAACAGGCTTTTTTACTTTTCTAATAAATAGCCTTTTAGATAATGGCCACTTTCATTTTCGTTATTTCTATTGTTTTTTTTCTCATTTTAATTTGATTGGTTTGATTGGTACATAATTTGTTATCGTGCGACTACTACCAGCCAGGGCGTAATTCTGCGCTCGGTTCCTAATCACATGATAATCAACCAATAAGAATGCGCAAATCATATGTAAGCCGACAACTATTAAAAGTGATTTTCATAACTGGGAAAGAGATTATATGTAAAATTGTTTCACCGTATTATTTTTAATAGTGCTCCAAGGTGTTTTTTGCATTTTTCTCTTAATTTTCTTGCGCCGGATTTGTAGGGACCCGGAAAAAATTCAGATATAGAAAATGGAATAAAATGAATAAAAAGGAATATGTAACTAAAAAAAATCGTTTTATAGATTGTTGAACTATTTCATTTTATGCACAGAAATTATTGCTATTTATTATCATATAGTCGTGCACAAGAACTTTCTGAAGATTTTCGTTATGATAATGAAATTAAATGGGAACATTAAACTATTATTTCGCAACACGTCATAAAAATCAAAAAGAAAATCATAATCTTTAAATTCGAATAATAATCTATCTGTGGCACTTTTACAAAAATGGACAATTTATTGTTGATTTTTGAAACAAAAATATCAATAAGTGAAATAGATATCAAATATATTTAGTTACCAATTTCATGTCTAATAACAAAATGATAAAATCTTAATCAAGAATCTCTTCATGCACTTATTTATGATATTATATATATATAGCTGATCAAAATCTGATTATATTTTATATAAAGAGAGAAGAAAGCAGTCGGTTCATATGAACCAACTTAACTTAGATTATGAATCATCATATGACTGAAATGATTTTATGACACTGTCATAGTTTATTACTAGTATTCATATATTATGAACTGTCATATGACTGAAATAATTTTTATGACACTAATGAGTTCATAGTTTACTAATTATAAATAACTCTTGTATATCAGGATTGATGTTAATGACATAATTTATTATTAAAATATATAATTAATATATTAACAATTAAGATTGATTATATTATTAGATTAATATATGAAATTTGTATAATTCATAATCTATAACTCAAGTAGAATATCAGATTATGAACTATTATATATTATGACTATAA
Source organism: Ambispora leptoticha (assembly GCA_910591765.1). Taxonomy (NCBI): domain Eukaryota; kingdom Fungi; phylum Glomeromycota; class Glomeromycetes; order Archaeosporales; family Ambisporaceae; genus Ambispora; species Ambispora leptoticha. The sequence goes on from CAJVPS010000651.1 coordinate 4,205, forward strand.
ATCTCAAGTTATTCAAGTAATTACTGATATGATAAAAGTATTAATATATATTTTATGATATATAAATAAAAAATATATCTAATAATATATTTAGCTATATATTATTATTTATAAATTTATTATGAGAGCTATATCTAAATCTGATATATAATATTTTAGCTTTTTAATTAATTTTTCTATAAGAATTAGATTTAAAATATGTAATATCAAAATAATATTTATAATCTTTATATAATATATTTAAATATTACTGAAGAATAAAATATATAATATCAAATTATTATTTATTATATTATCTGAGAATGAGATATATAGTATTGAATTACTATTTCTACTTAATAATATATAAAAGTATAATTTTTTCTTATCTTTTTCTTTATAATATTATATATTATTAAAAGTTTACTATATTTTTTAATTTTAAAAATCTTTTTTATATAGTTAATATCTTTAGATATTATTACTTTATATTAGTAAAAATAGTATAAGATATTAAAAAAATCAGATTATATTTTTATATATTCTTTTACATATTACTTTTTACTTATCTTTATATATTATTTTTTATTAATTTTTATATATCACTTTTTTGATATCTATTTAATAATATATAAAAATATAATTTTTATTATTATATTAATATTATTTTGTATATTACTTTTTTAAAATTTATTTAATAATATGTAAAAGTAAAATTTTTTCTTATTTTTATGTATTATTAAACTTTATTATATTTTTGATAATTTTTATATATTATTTTTTAAAATTTTTATATATCACTTTTTTTTAAAAAATTTTTACATATCATTTTTTTAATATATCATATTAGTTTTACTTATATCTATCTAATAATATATAAAAACTTAATTTTTTTATCTTTATATATCATTTTTTTTAATATTTATTTAATAATATATAAAAATAGAATTATCTTTTTTATTACTTAAATAATTATTTTTATATATATATTTCTTTTATTTTAATTTATTAATAATATATTTGATTAAATATTTTAATTTAATATTAAAATTAAGTAATATAAAAATAATTATTAATTAATTATCTTATTCTCTATATTAAAAGTACTTATCTTAATTAAAATTATATAATATAAAAACTCTTTTATATAATTCAAGTATTAAAGTATTAATTTTTTATTTGAATTTTTTTTTATTAATTATAAGAGATAATAAAAATATTTTTATTTAAGTATATAACTAGTTAAATATAATAATATTCTTTTATCAAAATATTTTATTTAACTAGATTATATTATTATACTATTTTAAAAGATTTATTTTCTTTAAATTATAAATAATAATTATACATATTTAATAAGAACTAAAAATTTATTTTTCAATTCTTTTTTATATAAAGTAATAAATATTGTTACAGTAAATTGGTAAGTGAATTTTCACTTTAATTCACCTTAATAATATAGGATTGAGAGAGACTAAAATAATTAAAGGATAATGAGAGGGAAATTAGACTATAACTTTCAATAATGACAAAGATTTCTAAGGCTTGTGCCAATATCTACAGATATTGTCTTAATAAAGGATAATAAAATAAATAAAAAAATAAATAAATTAAAGAAATTATAAAGATTATCTGAGTGAAGCCACTAGTAATTAATATAATTCAAGATTTAAATTAATTAAATAGTATAAACTATTAATTAAAGAAGACTATAACTAAAATAAAGATAAGAATTAAAGTATAAAAATCAAATAACTAAATAAATAAAAGTGTATGACTTATTTATAGTAGAGATTATCTACTCTCAAAAATAATAAAATGAATAAAATACAAGTATAACTTATTTATAGTAGAGATCTTTTACTCTCAAAATAATATCAAATAAATTAAAAATTAATATAACGTTATAATCTAAAAATCCAAAATCAACTTTATAAGATCAAAGAAATAAAACTGACTGAATGAAAGGGTACTAATATAATTAGATTATAAAAGTAATCTTTAAAATTATATTTTTCAAAAAATTCAATTCAAAACTATATTTTTCAAATAATTCATTCAAAACTATTTATTTCAAGCTGAGATAGCAGGTTCTTTTATATATTTTTCAGATACAAAAATTATTATAATATTATTAGCTAATACTATCTAATATACAAGATATAATTAAAGTACTATAGTATAAATAATTATAAATAGATTATGTCAAAGTACATTAAAAGATATCAAAGAATATTAAAGAATATTAAAATACATGAAAGAATATTGAAAGACATAAAAAGATGTTAAAAGATATAGAAAGATATAAGAAGATATGAAAAGTTATGAAAGGATATAAGAGAATGTTAAAAGATATTAAAGAATAAGAAAAGATATTTAAAATATATAATTATTCTATTAAAATTAAAAATAATCCTATTCTACTATATATATAAATATTGTATTACAAGATAATAAAAATGTAAATCTTGAATATTAAATAAAATATAATATTTAAAAATAGAAATATAATAATAAATATAATAATATATGATATAAAAATAGGAATATTTATAAAATAAATGAAAAATATAAAAATATATAATTTTACATAATCAGAAAAAGATTAAGAAATTAAGTAATTTTATATTACTATGCTAATAGTATAATATATAATACAATATATGATATAGTAATAATCTGTGAGAGAAAATTAAATTTATTACATCATCTTCCTTTTAAGAATTAATATCCTTATTGATATTTTAATTTAAAAGATTTTACAAGTTTTATAATATTATGAAGATTTTTCAAAGATTCTCAAATAGAGTCATAAAGAGTATAATCTAGCTATTTAACTAAATATTGCAGTTTATTATGAATAATTCTTTTATCTAAGATAACTTTAACTTCAAATTATTTTTCATTAGTTTCAGATATGATAATTAATTGTAATAATATTGGATAAATAAATTCTTTATTATTATTAGAGTTATATAATTTTAATAATAAAATATGAAAGACAGGATGAATTTTCATATATAAAGATAAATTTAATTTATATGCAATAGATAAAATTACTTTAAGAATAGTAAAAGGACTAATATATTTAGGTATAAGTTTTTTACTAGAATATTATTTATCTATGAGATCTATGATATTGCAAGTTAAAAGTAAGACTTGATCTCTAATTTTAAATTCTTGATAATAATAATAATATTGATTAGATTAATGATCCTATATTTCTATTAATAAATCTTTAGTATCTTTTATTATATTATTCTAATTTTAAATGAATTTATTAGTAATAGTAACTTTATTATCTGAGATGAGTATTGCAGATGTAATTGAATATTGATCATAATCTAACTTAAAAAATATATGATCAAAAAAAACTTGAATAGAATTATTATATGCAAATTTAGTGGTAGTAAGATATTTATCTTAGCAATTTTGATTATAAGTAGAATAAATTCTTAATATTTCTTCTAAAGTACAATTCATTCTTTCAGTTTGTCTATCAATTTATGAATAAAATACAATTAATATAGCCAATTTAGTTTTAATTTATTCAAATAGTGATTTTCAGAAATAATTAGTAAATTTAATATCATGATTTGAAATTATAACATGATGTAGTCTATGTAATTTAAAGATATTATTAAAGAAAAGTTTGACAACTTCAGGTATAATAACAATAGTATGTATAAAAATAAAATAAGTATGTTTAGTAAAGTGATCTATAATAACTAAAATTGTATTATATTCTTAATGAGTTGTAGATAGTTATATAATAAAATTCAAAGTAATTTGTTTCTAGTACTATTCAGATATTTTTAAGAGTTATAGAAGATCTGTAAATAATTGATTATTACTTTTATTTCTTTGATATTCTTTATAACTGAGAATGTATTTACAAATATTCTTGGATATTTTTGGTTAATAATAGTATTATTATAATTATTCATAAGTTTTATCAATTTTTAGATAACCAAAAATAGAGATATTATGATATTCTTTCAAGATTCTTGTTCTCAAAGCTTTATTCTTGAATATAACAAGTCAATCTGTATTTTTTAGATAGATTTTATTATTCTTTAACTCAAAATAATATATTCTTGATTATTACTTTGATGTGACTGACTCAAAATTATGTAAAGTTATTCAGATTTTCTTGAAATAATTATCATTTTTATATTCTTGTTATAGTTTTTCATTATTAATTAGTTGTATAGAAATTATAATAAGATTATTCACTTGTGATAGATAAGATAAAGTATCAGTAATAATATTTTTCTTTCTTGATTTATATTTAACAATAAAATTATTAGCTTGTAAAATTTCTAGCCAATAAGCTTGATATTTAGAAAAATTATACTATATTTTAATATACTCAAGAAATGCATAATTAGTAATAATAATAAAGTATTGATCTTTTAAATATAATTTTCAAAGATGAATAGTATATATAATAATAAGAAGTTTCTTTTTATATATAGAATAATTTTATTTAGCAGGTGATAATTTATATGATTCATAAATAATAGGTTAATCTTCTTTTTCATGGTTTTGACTAAGAATAGATTTTATTGTAAACTCAGATATATTAGTTATTATTGTAAAAAACAGTTTAGAATCTGACAAAATTAAGACAGATATTATAATTAAACATTATTTTAAGTTATCAAATACTTTTTATTCAGAATTATTCCAAATATACTCATAATCTTTGTGAAGTAAGACTATAAGTAATAAAGTAATTACAAAAAATCCTTTAACAAATTTTCTATAATAACTAGCAAGATCTAAGAATAATTAAAACTCAAAGATATTTATTGATTGAGACTAGTCATAAATAGCAGTAATTTTGCATTGATTTATTGAGATTTCTTGATCTGAGATAAAATAATCTAAGTATTTAATATATTATTTTATGAGTTTATATTTCTTCAATTTGACATAAAATTTATATTTATAAAGTTTAGAAAGAATAATATTAAGATGTTAGAGATATTCTTTCTTAATATTACTAAATACAGAATGTTATCAAGATAAATGATAATAAATTTATATAAATATTTATAAAAAATATTATTCATAAGAGTTATGAAAGTTATGAATGTATTAGTAAAATCAAAGAGTAGTATAAGAAATTTATAGTGAATATATCTTGTTTTAAATATAATTTTATGAATATCTTCTTTTTTTATTCTAATTTGATAATATCCAAAGTAAAGATTTAATTTAGAAAAGTATTATACTTTAGCTAAATGATTTATTAATTTATCAATATGAGATAAAGAATAATAATTTTTAATTATAATTTTATTTAAAGTGTGATAATTTATATAAAGTTGAAGAGTTCCTTTCTTTTTATATATAAATAAAACAAATACTCTAAATAATTAAAGACTTGGATAAATAAAATCTTTACTAAGTAAGTTAGATAGTTATTTCTTTAATTCATCTATTTTAATATAGAATAAATGATATATAAGATGAGACAGTAGTTTAGAATTAGATATTAAATTAATAGCATGATCTATAGTATATTTTGATTGTAACTCATTAGAAAGTGAAGTAAAAAATATATCAGTAAATTTTTTGATTAGTTAAATAGCTTTATGAGAAGTTAATACTTCTTAATATATTTCTTTTATTATAATATAGATAGCAAATAACTTAGCATCAGATAGAATTTTAGCAAATTATTATCAAGAGATATAAAGTAAGTTGCAACTAGATGCAAGTTTATCTTTACTAATATTAATCTTGATTACTTTGTTACTATAATTAAATATCATGAAATTACTATGCCAGTTAATAGTGGAATTAGTATGATAAAGTCATAATTTATCAAGTATAAGATCATAATATTGAATATTAAGAACTTATATATTAATATCAGATGTATAATAAGTATCCAACTTTAATTCTTTAATTATTACAGATGAGTTAACTTTCTTTTTATGATCATCAGTGAGTTTTATAATGATTAAATTCATATTATATATTTACAGTTGATTATTTTAAATATATATTTTATCAATAAAATTATATAATATTCTATTATTAAGTAAAATTCAAGCAGACTTTCCATTTACATAACTATTAAATTTCAAAAGTTTCTCATAATTATTCTTAAGATAAGCAAATTCAATATTATTATTTTATATAATGATTATATTATTATTATTATCTTCAATATCATTAACTTTGACTTTTCCTTTTAAATGATAATTCTTAGTAAAATAATCCAATTTGTCACAATTATAATAATTATGATTATTATTATTTTGATCATAATTATTATTACTATTATTATTAGATTAATAAGAATTTTCAGTATGATCTAATTTCATGAGTATGAGATCAATATTATTATTATAAGAATAGTTTTGATTTCTTTTGTATTTTTGATTGCAATTATAATTATCACTTTTAAGAGAATGACCAATATCAAATATAGCTGTATTATAACAAATTGCAAGTTTTCAGATATTATCAAAAGTTTCTGATGCTTAATAAACTATTTTTATTTTAGTTACAGATTTGAGATCATTGATAAAATGTGTGACTTGATTTAATTCTTCTATATCTTTAATTTGTCCTATAATATTTCTGAATTTAGTACTATACTCTTATACAATACTAGTTTGACAAAGTTGATAAAATTGATAGTAAAAATATTATTAATAATTAGATAGTTAGAAAGTATTATGGATTTTAATAAGAAAAGACTCTCAATTTTCAAAAGTATAATTTTCTCTAGTAGTATATACTATATTCAAATATCAATAAAGAGTGGCATCTTCAAGATCAGTTTTAGTATACAAGATGCAAGTTTATTTATCTGTGATTTCTCATATATATAATACTTTAGTTACTTATAATATTCAAATATTAATATTTTCATAAGATTCTTCTTTGTATATAGGAATCTTAAGTGAAATTCTTAATGTAAGAGAGTTAGAATTTTGTTAACCATTATTATTATTATATTATTACTATTATTATTACTAAGAGTAGTAGTAAGTTATTATTATTATTGAATAAGACTAATAAGATCAGTAAGAAGTTATTGAAATTATTTACTTGAGAGATCAGAATCAGATATTATAAAGATATATGTATATATATACAAATATATAATATTTGAGTATAAGTGAGAAAGTATATAGGAAAAGAGAAGTTAATAGTAAGTATATGTGTATATATATATATATATAATATTAATTTTTTCATTATTATCAAAGTTGTAATCTTTCTAGTTATATTATATAATATATTAGGAAAATTTTATATAAAAGATTCAAGATATATAATGATGTTAGTTGAAATAGAATTTATATAGAAAACTAATTCAAGATAGTCAAGATTATTATATTTAAAAATTTATTTTTTATTATATCATTGTTATATGATTATTTTAAAAATACAGAACAGAAATAGTATCTTTAAATAATAATTTAATATTATATAGAATTAATAATATAATAAATAAATTAATAATAAATAATACTTATATAGTAGTATCTCTGAAAGATATTTATTAATAAATTAATAAAAAAATAAATAATTATAAATAAAATATATAAATATAGTAATATACTAGCTAAATTAGTAGAATAAGAGAAAAGAGAAATTCTACTAAGAAAACTATTTATAGCTAAAATAGCTTAAATATACTATATAACTTTATAAGGTGATTTTTGTAATATAGTATCACATATAGTATAGTATGTAATATAATAATAATTTGCAAGAGAAAATTAAATTTGTTATAGTAGTTTTATTATTTAATTATTTTAAGTTTTGAATTATATTGATTTCTAGTAACTTTACTAATTAATCTTTATAATTTTCTTGATTTATTTTATTTTTTTATTATTTAATTATTTTTTTGTTAAGATAATATCTATAGATATTTGTATAGTTCTTAGAAATTTTTATTATTATTAAAAGTTATAATTTAATTCTTCTTTTTTTATTCTATAATTAATTTAGTCTTTTTTAATTTAATATCATTAAGATAAATTCAAGTAAAAACTCACTTATCAGATTCACTATAAAAATATTTATTAATATTTAAAATATATAAATTATAAAGATTTATAATCAATTTAATATGCTAGAATACTGATATTTTTAAAATACTAATATTTTTTGAATACAAGTATTTTCAGAATGCTAAGATTTTATTATTTTATCAAATATTAATATTTTATAATTTCTTCAAATATTAGTATTTTATTATTTTATTAAAATTAAAAGAGTTTTTAATTATATTACTTTATTAAATACTAAATTAAGTATATATAAAATATAAATTGAAAATATAAATCTCAAATTAGGAGAATAAGATATAATAATTAAGATAAAAATATAATTTAAGAGATAAATATAATAAAAAAAATAAATATATGATTAGATAAAAATAAGAGTAATTATATAATAAATTATAAAATTATAAATAAATTATAAAATTAAAAAATTTTATATTACTATAATAATAATATCTTGAATATTTTATAGTAGTAGATAATATTATTATTAATTAAAGAAAAATAATTGCAATTAAAGATTAATTAGTACTTATAAATATATCAAAATCCTTTTCTAGAACTTGCAAATTATTATAAAAAGTTTATCAAAAAATTTTTAGCCACAATATCACCATTTATAATACTTTTTCACAAAGATAAAAAATATAAATAATTTATTATAAAATAATAAGCTTTTGAATTACTTAAATAATATCTTATATTAATATTAGTCTTGTTATTATTTGATTCAAAATTATTATTCATAATTATTACAGATACTTCAGATTTTACTATTAAAGCTATATCAAGTTAAAATCAAGACAAGAATAATTAATTAATACTTTTGAATCAAGAAAGTTATTATCAGCTGAATAAAATTATCTGATATATAAAAAAGAATTACTTATAATTATATATATTATTAGGCTCTAGAAGCTATATTTAAAAGATTAGTAATTATAAACTATATCTTCTTAATATATATCAAAATTCAATATAATCTTTCTAAAAGATAGGCTTACTAATTAGAAACTTTATAAACTAGTAATTTTGAAATAAAATATAAATTTGACAAAGATAATATTATTATAAATGCACTCTTTTATCAATTATATCTGATAAATATAATAATTATTATTAATAATTTAGTTAACAAAGAAGAGTTAATAATGAAGATAAATATTTTGATAAATATATAAAGTCTTGAAAAACTTTAATAATACTATATTTAAGTAACAGATCAAGATAAAATATTTTAAGTTAAAAAAAGATTTGTTATATTTAAAAAATATAAGTTATTGCAAGATTATTTTATTAATGATTGTAAATAAAATAAAATACAATATGAATAAGTTTTAATTTTATAACTTATGATTATTTTTATTATTTAAAAGTATTCAGATCTAAGACTAAAAATATAGAACAGAAAGGTCTTATTTATAAGAAAGAAATGAATATAAAATATGAATAAATTAATATGAATTTCTAATTTAAATTATATATGAGTTGAACAGAATTAATTAACTTAATTTGTGTCTTCAGAGGGCAACTAATCATAATCCAATAATTAATAATATGATAAATAATTATAAATAATAATATAAATAAATAAGAAAAAGAACAAATAAAAATATAAAGAAATAATTAATAATAATGTAATTAAAAATATTAATAATCTAAATTTATAATTGTGATATATATAGTAATCATCTAAGTAACAATATGCTAAATCTAGATGTATTTAATATATAATGATCATCTGTATATCTAGAGTAAAAATGATCTTTTTAAAAATATAATTAATATAAAGCTAATCTGTTATACAGATAGTGTAAAATAAAGATTTAAGCTAAAAGAGATCTAAAAAGAGATAACTGAATTAAAATTGTTATAAGTAGTAATAGTAAGCTTTGAGAAAAAAGGATATTTAGCTATTTATACTGATAATTTAAAATGAATATAACAAAGAAAAAATAAAAATTTAAGAGAAATAGTAGCAGAAAGTTTAAAAATTTCATAATTCTTCTATATTATTAGTAAAAATATCAGAAGTAATAATAGTATTAAATCAGAGTTGATTAAAGATGAAAATATATACAAAATAATTAAATTTATAAATAGAATAATACTTGATAAAATACTTTCTAAAACTTAAATTACTTATTATATGGCTATTTTTTATTTTTTCTGATTGTAACTTAATAATAAAAAGAAAATTGAGATAGTAAAAATAGTTTTAGAGATAATTAATAATAGACTATAACTTGTAAAATATATAAGAAAGTAAATAAATATTTATATAAAAGAGAAATTAATCTAGCGGATTATTCAAAAGAGATTTTTTTCTAAAAGTCTACTTTATAATAAGCTAATTTCTCTTTAATTAACTACTTATCTACATATTTAAAAGTTCAAGATAAATCTAATAATAATCAAGAAATATTTTAAGTAATATATTCTTTCTTAATTAAATATTGAATCTGTCTAATATATCTTGATCTAAACTGCTTAAATAAATATATAAACTTGATTTTCAATTAATATCTTCAAAAAGATATCTAGATAAATGGATATAAATAGCCTAATATTATTATTTATTATTAAATTTTTCTTTAAGAATTTATTAAACTTGATTAACTTGATAAAGATTATAAAATAAAAAATTTTATATTTGAATAATAATAAAAAAGAGTATATATAAATAACTTATAATAAATCAATCTTCTATATTTATAATAGATTATATATTATATGAGATTCTAAAGAAAAATAATCATTATAAAAAAAAGAATTAAATTTTAATATATATATAAGTAATTTTTTAATAGAGATAATAGGATTACTTAAAGATAAATAGAAAGAAATATATATAATAATAATACTTAGTACTAACTAAAACAAATTTTGAGACTTCACAAAACTTCTTGAACAAGTTATATAGATAATAAATATCTTTGAATAAACATATTTGGAGAATGTGAATATGTTTATCTTTAATAATACTATTTTTCATATAACTTTTGCTAAAGATATTCTTGTAGTTTCAAAAATAAATCTTAGTTTAGGAGGATTAGTTTTAAAAATATGAGATATGATATAGAGTAACAGCTATCAATTAATGATTATTAAAGAAAATTACTTTATTTATAACAAAAAGACAAAATCTAATATTAATTTATATGTTTAGTCTAAAAAAATTCAATAAATTCTTAGTAAAAGAGAATTATAACAAGAAAAAATAGTGCTAGAATATACTTTATACAAGAGAAAGAGATAAATCTTAGTGTTATTGATTATTATATATGTTATTTAATAATTAATTAGCCAGATTTTCTTGTATAATATAGTCAAATTCAACAAAAAATTGAATCTTGTAAATATAAGATAATTTTATTATCTTTAGTTATTCTTTTTTAACTAGTTTAATCTTGATAATATTATTTATTCTTAGATTATATTCTATTTTAAGTTTCATTCTGAATTTAATTATATTGAGATATACAGTCAATCCTCTTTATAAGAATATGATTGGGCCAGAAAATTGGGTTCTTATATAAAGGTATTCTTATAAATAAAAAACCTCTTTATAAGAACATTATATATATAGTATTAGGTAAAGTTCTTATATAGGAGTTTTATTAATAAAAAAACTTGCTAACATATTTTCATACAAAAATTATTATTTAAACTCACCAAGTATCCAAACTTATCTGTTTTTTCGCTTCAATTTTCATCACTTCAAAAATTGATATCTTTTTGCATAATATTTTTATCTTATTATTACTAAATACAGTTTCTGTTTGTTTATAAAATGTGATAAGAATTTTTAATATATTACTCACTTCCATTATGAATATGAGAGATGGTGGAGGTTCTTTATTTTCCTTATCTAAATTAAGTATGTCATTTTTTATCATATCATCAGTCTGAAGCATATTAATAATTTCACTATCCTCAAGCAATTCTTCTGTTATAACAGGCTCTTCAATAATATTAATATATACTTCTATATCTTGAACAAGATATTGAACAGCTTGATCAGTAATATCAAGATAATATAAAGAATTCAGAATCTTATTTTACGTGTTTAAAGCTTTATTTAACATATCATTTGCTTGAGTATTTATAATGTCAGTTTCAGGAAGAATTCCTATTGAATTCCAGTAATTTCATATTATTTCTTATGTAACCTAATTCTAAGTGTGAGAAATATAATTAATCACTTATTTTATATTCAATTTATTCCTAAAAACATAGAAAAAAAGTGATAAGTTAAAGAATAGTGGAGTGAGAGAAGAGAATGGTAATGTGGAAGAAGAGGATAGTGAAGTAGGAGAAAAGGAATAGTGGAATAGATGAAGAAAAATAGTAGAAAATAAGTCAGAAACAAGAAATTAATAAATGATAAAGTCAGACAGATCACAATTGATTTGTCTGCTAATTTTTCAATTTTTTATTAAAATTGTTATAGAACATACTTTGCAATGTCAATTTTATACTCAAATTGGTCTAGAACATAATAGCAATAATACTAATGATAGTACACTTTAAAGGACTTGATAATTTCTGCATCAAGCAGTTGTAAGTGAGCAGTTGTATTTGGCAGAAGGTAATGAATATAGACATTTGTAAGATAGAGTGATAGCTGAGAAGAATTTTCAGTTATAACCTGAGCTTTCTTGCCTTTTTTTTGCTTTTTGTAGCCACTTATCCTTGTGACCAACCTCACTTTCTGTGACCACTAGTAGAACTTTCTGCAATTGGTTTATTTTCTTCTTCACTTGATAAATTAACATTATCTTCTTCCATTATCTTAGATAAATTATTTACATTACTACTTGATTCATTTGCATTCATAATTATATTATATGATAAAGTATTATCAACAAGCAGAAGCACATATTATTACTGGATTCAAAAACTCTCATCAATATATTTTAACTAACTTTTTCAGATTTCTCTACATATCCATATATTTGAGTTATATTAGTACACAATAGGTAATAAGAAAATATTAATTCTCTTGAATAAATATAGAGATTTGGCAGTACTAATTATGAGAGGTTTGAGTTTGTAAGTTCCAGTGGTATTTGTAACTAATAAAATAGTAATTCATATTTTATCCTAAATATAATTAATATATTAGTAAGAGAAAACATTAGCATAAATAAAAGAACTTTAAAAACTTACTATTTTTTTGCCAGCAATCTGGTACTTTACAAGAGTTTGATTTAGAATCATCCAATAAAATAAACCAGTTTCATCTGTATTATAAATATCTTTAGTTCTATATTGTAATAACAACTCACTTAGTTTTCTTCTTTCTTTAGGTAAATTTTCAATTAATGCTAAATTAACTTCATCATGAAGCTGGAAAGCTTTTATATTATTACGCACTTTAAATCTTCTCATCTAACTATTTGATCATTGAAGAATATCCTTACCAAATCCAAAAAGAGTGGTAAAATATACAGTCTTTTCTTTAAGAAGTATCTCAATTAAAATTAATCCCATAGCAGATACTTGATCAATCTAAAAATTCAAGGCTCTTTTTAATAAGAGAAATTTTGGTGGATGGTGCTTGTAAGTTATTTCTGATATTTTATCCAAGTTAATATTGCACCAGTAGTCTGACTTTTTTAATATTTTTGTAACAGTTGGCCATATAATATTGAAACCAGAATATTTTTTATTAAAATGGTTAATTATATCCTCATGACGAGTATCTAGTGATGCTTTGATCCAGAATAAGCTTATTTCTTTGCACACAGTATCATTAAGTACTGCACATTTTTTTCTTGTAAATTAGATCTTTAGATGGCATATTATAATAGGAAGATCAAAGAAAAAGGTAAAAATATAGCAATGAAGTATTTTAGTTAGGAATGGATAAATAAAATTATTTAAGAACAGGGATAAAGTAAAAATAGAGCAAGGATATAAGAAATTATTAGCAATTAAAATAAAATAAGCAATTGAAGAGATTTAAAGTATACTATATAAAAAAGTTCTAATAAAGAGTCTTGCAAGTAGTAAGGATAATTTTTTACTGATTTGTTATCTTATGATTTATAACTACTATATTCTTCCAGAAATAAGCACCACTTTTTGGACTCAAAAATAGAATTTCTAAAATATCTATCAGGATTTATCCAAGAATAAGCATTACTCAATCAACATAATAAATGAAGATGATGATTATTTCTGAATAATCTTTATATATGAGATGCGTGACTCTTATTTATTCATTATTCTCAAGTAGTGCTTATTTCTGGAAGAATATGATAAATCACTAATAAATATGATTGGCTAATCATAATTAATATCACGTATTATATTCTTATTCAAAGAGAAACTAATTAGAACTGAAACTGAACAATATATTTATATTCTTATAAATTATAATATCATGTACTATGTTCTTACTAAGAGAAAGGCTAATTAGAACTGGGACTGAACAATATATTCTATATTCTTATTATTAAAATATTCTTATATAGAGTTAAATTATATATAAAATTAATTTATTTTTAGAAATAAGATTCTTATAAATAAATATTCTTATATAGTATGTTCTTATAAAGGAGTTTGACTATATTAGAGGATTATAATCAGAAAGTATAAGAGATATAGATTAATTAACAAAGAGATTATGAATCAGATTAATAAGTTATTAAATTAATAAAAAAAATAGGTATAATGAAAAGTGAAGAATATATTTTGCTATATCTGATTAATAAATATTAAGAATATATATTATAATAATAGATATTTTTATTTTTTGATATGATTATTCTTATTTTATTATAAAAGATATTATTTACTTGCTTTATTTATATATAGACTAACAGGTATTAATTAAATAATATGATAATTTAACTTCTGCTAGTCTTATTATAAAGATTAGTATTGATTTATTATTAGTTACATAATTAGTTATATCACTATATAATACTAGAATTAGAATTAAAATTTAATATTTCATATAATAAATTGAATATCTTATGCTATTTTGTACTGTAGTAAAAAAAAGATTAATAATAATTTTTCTTATTAAATACTAATAAAAACTTATATAATACTTATATATATATATTAAATTTAATTATTTAAATTTTAATATATTTTTTTATATTATTATATATCAAAAAATATAAATATATTATTAATATTTCATATTTATTATAATTAAATATATTATCTTAATTAATTATAACTTGTAATAATTAATTAGAAAATTGTAATTAATTATAATAGCCAATCAAAAAATTATGATCAAGTTGCAATATTATTTTTAATTATAATTAATATTTATAATAAGAACTCAAGTATTTTTAATTTGTTTTAAATATAAAATTCATGATAATTTTTTTTAAACTTATAATATTAATATAATTAAGTAATTATATTATAAATTTAAATATTCTTATAAAATTATTTTTTAAATAATATAGAATTTTAAAGTTTTGTATTTTTTTAAAATATTATTTATTAATAAAAACTTATTTATAAAACTAAAAATATATATTTGCTTATTAAAAATAATTATTCAATAATATATTTATTTTTTATTATAAATTTATATATTAATAAATTTATATTATTAAATATATTTATATAATTTATATATTAAAAGATTTATATTATTAAATATATTTATATAATTTAAAATTCTAAAAATAAAATTTTAAATTTATTACTTTATTACTAATAAAAACTTAATTTATCTATATAATAAATATTCATATATCTGCAAATAATTATCTTTATAAAAATAGCTCAACTTTAGCTCAGTTCTAGAGATATTTTAAGAATTAGAATCAATTATAAAAGAAATCTTGGATAAATTATAAGATAATATAAGAGTAAAATAAATTATAAATATTATTAATATTAAATTTTCAAGAATAATAATTTTAATCAATATTAATTATTAATTTTAATCTGAATAAAGCTGAAAAATAAGAATTTAAATAATTTTTAATAATTTATTTGAAAATAGAGATAATCCATTTGATAAATTACAATTTATTAAATATTATTATTTTGAATAATTATTAAAAGAAATATCAAAATAATATTTCTAAAGACTTTAATTTTATAAAAAGAACTAGCTTAATTAAAAAAAATAACTTTAATTAGAAGATATATTCTATTAAAAAATAAATTTAGCAGTTATTATTAAATATAGACTTGAAAAGATTTATAATTTCTAATAAATTACTTATGATAATCTTATATATATTAGAAATAATAAAATTAAAAAAATTTTAAAAAGAATTTAATTAATCTTACTAGAACTTGATCTTAATTAAAGAAATTAAATATTACTATAATAATATAAATTTTTTAATTTTATAGTTTTTTAAATTTTAAATTTTTAATTAATTAATTAATCTTAAAAAAATATATATTTTAAATAATTTAATTGATATATTAATTATAAATTTAATTATAATTCTATAATACTTTAATAATATTTTAAAGTTGTAAATATACTATTATCATAGTAATATAAAATTCCTTAATTTCTTAATCTTTCTCTAGTTATGAAAAACTATATTTTATTATAATTTTATTTATTTTATAATTATCACTATTTTCTATATCATTTATTACTATAATTATTATCACATTTCTATTTTTAACATTATATTTTATTTAATATTTGAGATCTATATTTTTATTATTTTGTATTGTGATATTTATATATATAGTAGAATAGTATAGTAGAAGATTATTTTTAATTTTGGTGAAATAGTTACACTTGGATAATGATCTCAAATATCTTTCCACATTCTTTGATATCCTTTGATATTCTCTCATGTTCTTTTAAATCTTTTCACATTTTTCAATATCTTCCCACATCTTCTCATGTCTTTTTATATCTTTTAATGTCCTTTCATATACTTTGATGTTCTTCAATATTCTTTGATGTCTTTTAACATACTTTGATGTAATCTACTCATAATTATTTATATTACAGTACTTTAATTATATCTTGTATATTAGAAAGTATTAGCTAGTAATACTATAATAATTTTTGTATCTGAAAAATGTATAAAAGAACCTGCTATCCTAGCTGAAATAAACAGTTTTT
>CAJVPS010000652.1:0-21290 GCA_910591765.1 Ambispora leptoticha
AAATTTCTATTTTCAGAGTTCTGCGCAGATTTTGGGTCGGTGTAATCAAAAAATCAGCGATAATCAGCATATTTACTAATCATCACTGATCTGATGTCTATCAAATTTACCAATGACTCTAATTCTATTTTATCTATTTTAGCTAAAGATAATATCATAACTTGATTATAATTTTCTGATTAATTATCATAATTAATTATTTTAAATTATAATTAATTAAGATAATATCTTTAACCTTAACTTTATTATTCAATATCTTCTTTATCAATCTCTTATATATAAAAAGTATAGTTTCAGTTCAGTTAAGAAATATAAAAAAAAAGAATTAAAAGATAAAGTTCAGATTTCTATAATCTTAAACTTATCTCAATTATAATCTTAAAAAAATCAAGAAAAAATAGAATAGACAAGTTAAGTTATTAATAATACTACTTCTTATATATAATAGAAAAGTATATAAAGATTTAATTAATTGTAATTAGTTAATGCTAATAATATTATAAATACAAGAAAAATAAAAATAATATCTATCTATTTAAGAGATGTTGTAATTATATAATTTTAATAAAATAAAATTATAAATAATAATTAGCTAATAAGTTAAAATATTAATAAAAATAATAACTTATTTTATAATTTTTTTATCAATTAGTTTAGAATAAATATTCAAGTTTTGACATAATAATAATAGTTAAAACTCAAAATATAAGAAATATAATTTTATATATAAAAGATAATTATATATTACTTTAAAAAATTAATCTTATATATGTCTATTTAAATATATATTATATAGAGTAATTTGTAAAAGACTTGAAATTAAAAATAGTTTTTTATGTAAATAAGTCTAGTTTTAATAATTTGAATATAATAATTATAGAAATAATTAATATTAAATTAAGTTATAAATAAATATATCAAAACTTTCTTAATTTTATATCTTTTATATCATAAAATTTTGATATTTTTTTTAGTACTTCAAATTTAATATTTAATATAAGTAAAATTATAACTAATTTAACTAAATAAGTATAAAAGTTATTTACTTAGAATAATTAAAGTTCTAATAATTATTCTAATAATAATAAGATCTATTATAATTATAATAAAAATAAGTATACAACTCAAAATTATAGATTACTAAAGAAGAATAATAGTAGTAGTATCAAATATAATATATTTTAAATATAATAAAATAAAATATTATACAAATAATTATATTAAAAAAGTTATTAATAGATAATTTACAAAACTTAATATTAATATCACTATTATAAATTCAAATAATACTCTTCTCTTATAATAATTATAATAATTATTAAAAAAATAAATAGTTACTATTATTAATAATAATAATAATAATACTTAAAATAATATTCATTTAAACTAAAATTTATACCTGAAAAAGATTAGAATATAAATTTTTCTTAAAAATCTTTAATTATATTCTTATAATAATTATTAAATAAAATTATAAAAAAGAATAAAAATCTAGAAAAAAGAATAAAAAAGTAATAGATATAATTTATTATAAAGAAATAATAAAAGATCAGTCTATATAAATTATAATTAATAGTAAATTAGTTAGTAATATTATATTAATAAGATTCTTAAAGTAAATAAATAGGATAATTAATAAGTTATCAAATATCAATTTTATTAATATAAATAAAAAATTCAAATAATCATTAAAATAAGTAAAAAACTTGAAGATAAAAATTAAAAATCTATATTAATAAGTAAATACTTTAATAATGAAAAAAGTTAAATATAATCTGTTATTTAATAATCAATAGATACATATCTCTATAATATATTACTAGAAATTCTAAAAATAAATTTGTCGCTTTGAAATCCAATATCTCAAAATTCAATAATCTAATTTAAATAAAAATACTCTATTAAATTTATTGCAACTTTACAAATCTTATGATAATATCTTTATTTAAATAAGATTACTAGATTACAAGAAATTGAGTTTCAAAATGATAGTTTCATTTTTGAAATTTCTGGTAATATATTATGAAAATGTATAAATCAGTCTAAAGTAATTTTGAATTAAGATAATGAATTTCTCAATTTTAAAATAAAGAAAAAATAAATTATTATTTTAGTTATCTATATATAATAGAGATTAATAATAAAATTAATTAGTCTTAAAAGAAAGCTGAAGAAGTTTATTCTTGATAATAATAATAAATTTTAAATATGAAAAAGAAGAGTTGATTAATCAACTATTATATATAATTTATAAAAAACTAAAGATATTATCTTAATTAATTATGACTTATAATAATTAATTAAAGAATTATAATTAATTATAATAGTTAATTAGAAAATTATAATTTAATAAAATCTGATTATATAATAAAAATAAAAAAAATAATATATTTATAATAAAATTATTTAAGTATTTAAAATAAATAATAAAATTCTAATAAAGTATATAAAAATATAATATTAATATTATAATAAATTTAATAAAAAATAGAAAGAGTTCTTCTTGATATATGATAAATTTAATAAAAAAGCTAATAAATTACATATTTTAGATAATAAAATCTTGAAAAATTCTTATAATAAAAATTATTTTAAGCTTTATAATAAATTTAATAAATTAAAATCTATTATTATTATATAAATTTTATAAAAAAAATTCTTAACTAAAAAATTTTATTATCAGTTTATTCTTTTATTAATTTTATAATTTTAATTATTATTATAATTTTTTTTATATTTTATTCTTTAATAATCTTTTTTTTATTATTTTTTATTATCTTTTATTAATTTTTATTAAATTTTTATCTTTATAATTTATTTTCTTTAATATAATATTAATTACTTAATTAATAATTAGATTATATTTTTTATTATCTTAAATATATATTCTACTTTTTAATTTTTTATTAATATTCTAAATTAATATAATAAAATATTAATCTAAATAATATTATATTAATTAAATTATTATTATATTTAATATATTATTAATTTATTTAATATAATACTTAATAATAAGTTATATAATTAATTTAAATTAAATTATATTTTATATAAATATAGATTAAATTATTATAAAAAAAATTAATAAATTAAATAGATTTATTAAAACTTATAATTAAAAGATAAAAGTATAAGAAATTAATTAATATTTCTAGTATATCTTTTTTTTATAATTATTTTTATTATGTATTTAATTTTAATTTATTTAATTAGTAAAAATTATTTTTTAATATTTTTTTATTTATATTTTATAATTACTTATTTAATTAGTTATATATTTTATTAATTTTAATTAAAAATAATTAAGAATTATATTAATATATTATATATTTTTTTTAATAAATTTATAAATATTATCATTATTATTTTTTATTTATTTCTTTCAAAAATATTTTTTTTAATAAATAATTATCTAATTTATTTTCTCAAGTAAATATAATTATTAATAATATTTTTTTATTCTTTTCAATTAATTAAATATCATATTTAGTTTATTAATTTATCTATTTAATTAAGAATAATAATAATATTTTTTTTGAAATATTGAATAATACTTATTTAAATTAAAGCTAATTATTGTATAAGTTTTTAATAAAATATTTTATATATTATTTATTTATTTATTAAATTATAATAAATTTTTAATATTTAATAAAAAAATAATTAAAATTATTTTTTATACAATATTTTACAGAATTTTAATATATAGTTAAAATAAATAAAAAATTAATTTAGATTATTTTTTAAAATTAATTTTTTAATATATATATATATAAAATAATTTTTTATTAAATTATAATATAGTATGATATAAAAAAATTAGTATATTAAATAAATATTAATAGATTATTTTTTTAAAATAAAATTTTAATTCTGTCTTATTTATTTAAGTTATTAGATATTGAAATTTATTTAAATATAAAAATTTTTATTATATATCTTTTATAAAAAAATTTTATTAATATAAACTTTTTTGAATTATTATTTCTTAAATTTTACTATATAAAAATTATATATTAAATATTTTAAACTTTGAATTTTAATATCTTTATAACTACTGATTTAATTTTTATAAAATTTAAAATATATATTTATCAAATTTAGAATAATCTGCTTGTATAATTTAAAGTTTTAATCTTGTAAATTGATAGTGATAATATTTAAAATATCTTTTTTTTAAAAAAATAATTTTATTTTAGTTTTTTTTAGCAAAGTAATGCTTTATTTATTATTAAATTAAAGTATAATTAGAATAATTAAATAATATCTTTATTTAATATTAAATTTGAATGATTTTTATTAAAAACAATTATTATTTTATATTGATATATCGATCTTTTAATTTTGTTCTGGAAAATTATTAGAATAAGATTAAAGATCAAGCTCATTTATAATTATCTTCTCAATATATTTTTGATGAACCGATCAAAAATTTATGCATTATTGAAGTCACATGTTCTATTTTTTTTGTTGGTTACACTGAGGTTCTATATAACATCATATTCTACTAATTAGATCAATAAAAAAAAATGTCACCAACATCAAAAAACAAGTTGCGTTCTTCCCGCCCCACAAAGATACGCTCCGTAGAAATACAAACACCTACGGTTCTGACATATTTGACTCCAAGAACATGTCAACTCGTAACAATAGAATACTCTATCCATGCGTGTTCTTCTCGTTTCTTACGGGAACTCGAAGCAGTTTTTCCAAAGGTTGCAAATTTGGACCGGTGTCTTGTCGTACCTACCTTTCAAAAGTGTGAACACGATCTTGTGGGCATTGGTCCTTTAGTTGATAAGGAAAGAGACGTAAGATTGGAAGTCGTATGTATTTTTTTTTTTTAGGATTTTGTTTTTGTGTTTTTGAATCATTGGCGTCTCTAGTTATACAGTGCTCTGACAAATTTAAAAATTCGATTTTTTAATCGAATCAGTTTATGGAATGGGGAACATCGATTTGTGAAAAATTGCGACAGTATGGGCATTGGGCGGATATTACAGACCCAGCTTCGGGATTTCCTGTAAGTAAAACTTTAATATGCTCGAGAATATTTTCAAAATCAAATTAATATGATATTAATTAATTTGTCAAGGTTTTTTCTTCGCGTGGTCCATCAATGTATCCGGATGTACAGGGCGCACAACAACTCTTAAAATATGATGTGCAAAACGCTGGATGTTGTCACATTCTACTTCACCCACAATGGGGAAGTAAAAATTATCCGGGAACATTGTTTACGACTGCTGATGCTGACACGTTGAAAAATGTGATTTCTGATTGTTTTGCAACAAGGCAGTGATGAAGACACGGAATTTTTGAAAGAATCATACGGGAACATTTGTTTTAAATATTGCATGTTTAGATGGAGATCATGGACTCTTTTTTTTTAACTTATAGCGTGCTTTTTTTCCCGATAGAAAGATCATGGGATTTTTACTCGTAACAAACAATTATAATATATGACGCGTTTGTTATCAAAATATTTGGCAACAAAATCATTACCGATTTTTTCCCATAATAAAAATGTAAAACAGACTTTCGATTCAACAAATGTATAAACATAAATGCGGCAAGATCAATCTTTAATCTGTGATAATTGATAAATCGATCCTCAATGGGGATGGAAAACCCTATTATTCGAAGGAAAAGTCAAAGGTGAGCACGACATACACGTGAGAAATTCATGTGTACAACCTTCCCTTTTCTGTTTTATGAAACTGCCAAACACAAAACATGCTATAAAGCTGTCAAAAAAACATCATTCATCAGTGACATTTTTTATTAAAGAGGGAGATATTTTAACTGAATGAATATGGGAAATTGAAAGGTTACCCTTTATTAACGAACCAATTTAACCACCTTTTCGTGAGAAAAAAATGCAAGATTTGAATTTTTTTTCTTCTGGGTCCCTAAGTACGTAATCAAGAATTTTTTCTGTTACATGCAAAATGAACATCAGCTCCAGCCCAATTTCGGATTTCTTGCAGCTAGCCCACTGTTAGGTTACTTTTCTTTTCGATTATAAAGTACAGAAAGGTGAAGTGATGAATCCGGTCGCTTAATACATTGTTTTTTTTTGCATTTCCCGTAGTACAACCAACATCTTCACCCCATATATAGTACCCAAAACATAATAATTACGGTAATTATTATTATGTAGGTTAATGTTGGGGGTAAATTACAAATTAGATCGAGATGGGCGCAATAATTTATTATATAGGCGAGCGGCGAAAAAAAAAAACTAAGTTTAATTATTCCTAACCTGTACACTAAACCGCAAAAAGACAATGCTTCAAAGTTTTGCGCCGCGTGACCGTTCAATCCTTATTTTATATTATCAATGATAATGAATAATAATGGCTAAAAGAACCGATCAAAATCTAGTTGTCAACAGGCATATCGAGGATTGGGAATGGGATTGATTAAACGATTTGATTACACACATATTTATAGAGTGTGAAAAAAATTTTGTAAATTTTGTGATTTCTCTTTTTGCGTTCAGTTCCTGTTAGTTTTGACCTTTGTATTTGGTATTCGCCTTCCACAGGCACACACAAGCATTAACTAATAGACTACTAATAATAAAAATATTGTCAAAGATAAAATTTTCTCATTTCAAAAATCTACATCTACATCCTCCACCAACCAACCACCTTTACTTAGAATAATACAATTAATAATAATAATTATTAATTGTATTCTTTGGGTGTTCTCATTCGTTTTCGCTCACCCCCCAACTTTCGTCAGCTTACCTCTAAATAAAATTGACTTGTATATTTTTCATATCCGTTTATAAATTGTACACTTGGACATACACTTTCCCAATCAAAAAATCAGACGAAAAATTTCAAATCTTAAAATTTATTATCACACCATTCTGCTTCCTCTTTTAATAGAAAAATTACCACCCTCTGATCCAAAGAAAAAAAATAAGATTATAAGATTACACACCCACTCACCCTATATATACGCACACACGAATACGCAATACGCACATACATACTATATATCACATACACACATATTTATAATATAATATATATATAATATATACATACATTTACACAATCTTAAGACGAGTAAATCATTATCCTTTTTCATAAATCTCATCTGCTTGTTCGTTTCTATCTTTACTTTCTCCACTGTTACGCGTGTTGCTGATTTCCCGCCTTCAATTAATAATTAATCGGGGCACATAATCGTCGCACGTCCTACGACAATAAAATTAAAAATAAGTGGTAAGTGCAATTTAATAAAAATAAATCATCGTGGGAAGGGATGATCGGGAGCAATTAGTAATGATGACGCTAGAATTCGTGGACGAAGGGAAAAAAAAAGGGGAGATAGATAAAGATAAAAAGAGTGGGTGTGTAAACGAGAACAAAAACTGGGTGGGGTGATACTCTCTATTTATGTAAAAAAAAAAAACCATTCGCAAAATCTTCAGAA
Organism: Ambispora leptoticha; assembly: GCA_910591765.1. Classification (NCBI taxonomy): domain Eukaryota; kingdom Fungi; phylum Glomeromycota; class Glomeromycetes; order Archaeosporales; family Ambisporaceae; genus Ambispora; species Ambispora leptoticha. The sequence continues at coordinate 7,456 of CAJVPS010000652.1, forward strand.
CCAATCGCATCATAATCATCCGGCATAACGAAGAAATTTGATAAACATCAACATTAACAACATCATCATCATATCGACACGTGTTAATGCGATATCACCATGTGTGATGAAGATCATTGTTATGTTGATCGATGACGTTAAATGTAACACCACCAACACTTGTTTGACTTCCAAGGAGGGGCATTTATTAATACAAATTTTTATTAATAAGGAGGATTAGCTAAAATCGGTTACTCATTCATTCTATCCCTCTGAATATTATAACGTGTACGTGCACTAACATGTGAACTTCACAATTTTTTCATTTTTCTTAACAATAACAAGAAATACCAAAATATTTACACCAACACAATCATTACTATCTGCACCAGCATTTATTATCACCACCACCCACCACCAAAAAAAAAACACCTTTTATATACCTAAACGTACAAATAAAGACGGAACAAAATGTAAGTGTTACAATACTATTTATTACTATTATTAATATTAATATTATTAGCATACACATAAATTGATACTCTGAGACAAACAGAGAATAATCTTTTTACTTCGCCCCTGCCTGTCTTGTCTTTGCTGTATTCCGTTTACCTCGTGTTCACGCCTCTTGTTTCCCGAGTCTGTTAACGTTAGTGGTTTATATGTGAATGTGTGTGGTGGATCTGGTTTGATGATGATATTGATCGTTCAATACAATGCGTCATCGCGTCTTTATTTCACGACGACGACGACAACGACAACGAAGAAGACCAACGACTACGACAACCTTCATCCTCATTCCATTTGTTCTCGTTATCGATGATAAAGTGCTGCAACAACAGCAGCACAATCATAATCATCATCATCATCATCATCAAATCGAAGGAATCATCCACATTCATATCCATATCCAATTATTTATCAAATAAACTTAATCGTTGATTAGGTCAAAGAGTGATCAATTCTCGTGTGATTTTCATGCTTGTTATTTTATACCATACATAAAAAGCATCAGCAGCAGCAGCAACAGACAGGCAGCAGAAATTTTATTAAGAATAGCATTGCATCTTTTATTTTTTTATATATAAGAATAATACAAAAACTAACTTAATATATTCTTATTCTTCACACCCCATTTGAAATTCATACACAATAATAAAAAACACACACAAAAAATAATATAGTAAAACCTGACCATAAAAAGTTTGTCAATAGTTTTTTATATATAATCTATTCTCCCCCCTGTTTGTTAAATTTTTTTTTAGATTGGACATCTTTTTACTTTTGCTCGTCGTCCTCAACCATCATTGTTTATTAATTTGACACCCGAGAAAAACTTTTTATCAATCGAGAAAACAAAAAACTAATCTTTTCTCCTTTTCTCTTTCTCTCTTCTACTCTCACGCACAACTTTATCTCTCTAACTCGACATCACCATCGCTATTCTCTCGATATCTCTTAAAAAAAAAAAACGTATGTATATTTGTCTCGCGCACTTTAATCTCCGCGTCGTCGTCTCCATCTCTCCTCCGATTTCCTGTCTCTCGTGTGTTGTGTGTTGCTTCGACTATTGAACGATATGCTCCAATCATCTTACGTTATACCATTGTTTCACTTAATAATGTGTTGCATGTTGTGTGTACAAACATTCATTCGCTTGTCATATATATCTGTTCAATCATCATTGTATATCGGGGTATGATGCTACGCAATAACTTGAATACTTGTCGCAAACACACACACAACACCCGAACGACTAACTGAGAAAAGAAACAAGAATAATCGCTTGTTTGTCGTTTTTTTAACAAAAAAAAAGGCGATAAAAAAGCTTGCTGTTTCTATCTCAGCGTCACATAAAATACACACACTAACGCTCACCACACCCCCTTTTGCTCATTTATTCAAAAAAAATTAATTTTCCTTCTGACATTTTACCCAATGTACGTTCTCAATTATCTTTCTTCAGCAGTTTTTGGGAATAAATACTCCACTAATTCAGCAGCAACCACTCCTACCACAACAAACAACGAGAGCTACGCAAAGCAACCGAATAGCAAACCACCAAACAAAAAAAACATTTCTAAAAGTTTCGAATCAGAATTCCACTTTCACTATAACTACAACAGTAACAATTACCATACTAACCATAAGCAACAACACCGAAGTTCAAAACATACCTTTCAAAAAGGAGCATACGCTAGAACCACAAAAATGCCGCCATCAGCTTGCACAAACTTCCCAACAAACACAACTGCTTCAAACATTGCTGCTGTCGCAATGAATGCTGAAGGTAATATGGGAAACACCAAAATACCGAAGACTAAACGGGGCGTTGATAATTCACTGAGATATCGAGTAGTGGATGAGATTTGTCAGGAAACTAATCTATATAATATACTCGGTATTGAGAGAACTGCAACTTCAGAAGAACTACGGAAGGCTTATATTAGTGTATGTTTGGTTTTTATGTTTTTTATTTCATTCGTGCATATTAAAATGTTTCTCATTAAAGAAATATTTTGTGGTTCACACAAATTAGCGATCACGAATTTGCCATCCAGATAAATTCCCTGGATATCCAAAAGCAACAGAAGCATTCCAAAGTAAGTCCAAGGTTTTTCTTATGACCAAAGTAGAAGGAGTGCGAGCGAAATTAACACACATGTCTCTTTTGGTTATTCACAGAACTTTCATATGCATACGAAACACTAAATAAACCATCTAGTCGTCGTGCATATGATGTATCAGGATCAAGCGATCTTGGCAATGCAAGCGGAATGGGTGATGAAACTTTACATGGTGTTCTATATCAGGTAACTTGAGAAATAATCATTCCCTTTCGATCTATCATCTCTCTCCTATTTCGTTCCTTTCCTTGCCCTCGACACCCGAACCCCTAATCATCCATTGTCACTATTATTCGTTACATATAACTAATCAAAGATTTCGGTGAATATGTCTGCAGTTGTTTTTGGAATTCATGGATGGCGACTTCGAAATGATACGCGCCTTAGTCAGTAAGTATTATCACGTGTAATTATTAGTATTACTATAATATATACTATTATAACAATAATCCTAACAATTTAATCTTTAATTATAGATGCGCTCAACGAGGGCAATCCGAGTTTGAATCTTGGAGATGACGCAATTGAAACCTTAGAGCACGCTTTTCGAAGAATGAGGGAACTTCTCTTGGGTGAGTTTCTAATCATAACAACTTTCAATGTTGCCTTAATCAAATTGTTAATCTTTTTTTTAATCATAAAGCCGGCCAAAAATACATCAAAATTGTGCAATTTGAGCTCATGCGAGTATACGATCTCCAACAAGAACTTCGATCGTTATCATATTTCGATGTTTTTGGACGACTACGACTGACCCTTCAACTAGCGCGTCTTACGCTAAGCATCCCAATGCTTATTGATCAAGCGATGAAGCACGAATTTGCAATTAATGGCGGCAAAGGCAAATACCGAGGTCTACTAGGTGACGGTATGGCAAAAGTGCTCGCCGGTTTAGTGACACTATTGGAACGAGGAGAAAAATTTGTATAAAAAACGTGCATCTTTCTTAAGGATACGCGTTAAAAAAAAACAAGACATTTTGATTTTGTTTGATAAAGAGGAAGAATTTTCTTTTAATTTTGAATGGACATTCATAATGAAGCTTGATGCAAAATTGCATTGATCTTCATTCTATTGTTGATATTCGGAAAATATATTTTATTTATTTTCCACAAAAGTTTTTTATTATTTCTATGAAGGCAAGAGAGGACGTGTCAGCGACACGTTGATATAGGTTCTTTTTTTCTCTTCAAACACAGCCATCAACTAAATCAATGCCATTCTTATTTAAAATGGTGCTGATTGGCTTATTTATTTTCAGACAAGAGCCTGTTTATATTTTTCATTTTTTTTATTATTTTTTTCCAATTTTCAGACAAGAAATCGTACTTTTTTCGCGTTATTTACGAACATCGCATTTTTTTTTTCGATACTATCAAATTCACGAACAATTCTATTCGTTTAATCGCATCGTCAATCGATTCTTTTCGTATATATATTTTTTCAATTCGTTTTTTTTTTACTACTGCTGCTTACTTCATTATTACTACTACGCCTGCTGATAACTCCTTCATTATTCTTATTTTTATATATATAAAATTATTTTATTACTACTACTGTACATACATAATAAAAACTTTCCACATCCATACAAAACACCACTCACATAAAACACACCAGCATATATAAATATATAAATATATTATATTATATATTATCACCACTGAGAGCGCGTGTCTTTTTGTTTGAAATAATAAATAATAATAAATAATCATAGTAATTTTGCAACTGCACGTTAATATTACTTTATGATGTAATGTTACATGTCGCACACACGTGTAAAATATGTATTGCTGCATAATGATGAAACGTCAAAAGATTGTGAAACTTCTGAGTATTGAAAGATTTTCGGATATTCCGCGATTGTTCTAATTGTTATAATAATTTTGGCATTCAATAATTTATTCTTTAAATGATTCTTTATAGAATTTTCTACATTTGCGTCAAGATTCTGTGTTGATTAAGGATTGTTTAGGATTAGGATTAAAAGTCCATTCACGAATAAATACAAAATTTATTTTGTATTAAACAACTTCAAAATAAACAATTAATATATATTTTTTGAGGAGAGAAAATCTCAAAAAAAATTTATTAAAAATGTTTTTAATAAATTTTTTAATAAATATTAATATATATATATATATAGATTTATTTTTTTAAATAATTTTTTATTAAATTATAATTAATTTAAATTTTTTTATTATTAATTATATATTTATTTATAATTTTAAAAATATAATTTATAATTTTAAAAATATACTTATAAAAATTATAATTTAAAATATACTTATTATTATTAAATATTAATATTAATTATAAAATTAAAAATTTAAATAAATAAAATATTAAAAAAATAATAAAAATTTAAAATAATTATAATAAAAATTTTAATAAAGATTTTTATAAATAATTTAAAATATTTAATTTTTCTAATTTTTTAAATTCAGAATTAATTATTTTAATATAAATCTAAATTTTATAAGTTTTTTTATAATTTTATAATTATTATAATAAAACTTAAATAAGTATTAAATTTTAAAATTAATTTATTATATATAAATAATAAAAATATAATATATTAATAATTTTTAAATTATAAGTTTAAAATTTAATATATAAAAATTTAAGTATTTTTATATTAATAATAAATAATTTAGTAAGATAATTATTAAAAAATTTAATTTTAAATTTATAAATTTTATTATATAAAAGTAATATATTAAAGATTAAATTTATTAATAAAATATAATGAAAATTGAAATTTTCTTTTTATATTAAAATTTATAATTTTATTAAGAAATAATTTTTATTTTTATATTAAATAAAGTTTATTAGTTATAATTAAATATATATTTTTTAAGATTTTTTAGATTTTTTCTAAAAGTATTATTCTAATTATAATATTAATACAAAAATTTTTACTAATTAAAAATAAAATTTAATTAATAAAAATTTTTGTACAAATTTATAATTAGAATTACTTTTTTAAAAATTTAATAAAATATATATTAAACTATAATTAATAAATTTTATTTTGATATAAAAATAAAAATTATTTTTTAATAAAATTATAAATTTTGATATAAAGAAAAAATTTTAATTATTATTATATTTTATTAACAAATTTAGTTTTTAATATATTATTTTATTTATTACTATATATATATAAAAATAATTTAATATCAAATTTTTTAAATTAATTTATTAAATTATATTAAATTTTAATAAATAAATTTTAATTTAAATATTTTAAATAAAAAAATTTTTAATATAAAAATTATAAAAAATTAAATATTTATAATTATTATTATATTATTTTATTTAAATAAAAACTATTTAATAATTTAAAAATTAAAATATTTTAAAATAATTATATATAAAATTTTATTTAATTATTTACTTATAAAATAATTATATAATAATAAATTTATTAGAAATTTTATTTATAAATAAATATATATAAATTTAAAATTTTATTTTAAAATTTTTATTTAGAAATTTTAAAATTATTTATTATGATAAAATTTTAAGCTATTTATAATTTTATAATTTTTTATTTTTATAATTAAATAATTAATATTTATTTTAATATATATTTAAAATTAGTATATATATATATAATTATATTTAATTATTTAATTAATTAAAATATAATTTAAAAATATAATATATTTAGTAAATAAAAATTTATAATAAATAAATATTTATATATATATAAAATATAATAAAAATTAAAATAATTTTTCTATATTAAAATATATAAATTTTTTAATAAATAATTTTTATTTTTATATTAAAATAAAATTAAAAATTTTTCTTATAGTAAAGTGATTATAAAAAATTTTTATAATTAAAATTATAAATTTAATTATAAAAATTTTTGCAATTATTTTACTATAAAAAAATTTTTCAAATTGAATCTGAAAATTTCAAAAAAAAATTTTATATTAAGATATAAATTCTTAACTTTATTTTAATATAAAAATAAAAATTATTTATTAAAAATTTATATATTTTAATATAAAAAAATTATTTTAATTTTTATTATATTTTATATATATAAATTATTATTAATTATAGACTTTTATTTATTAAATATATATATATAATATATAATTTTTTATAATATATAATATATATAAATATAATAATTATATTTATTTAAATAAATTTAATTATAATTTATTATAAAAATATATTTAATAATATATATATATTTTAAATATTTATTTATATAGTAAGAGATAGCATAAAATATCTAATACTGCATTAAAATGCTAATTTTTATTAGAAATTTTATATATATTAATTAAATTAACTAATCAAAAGTAATTAAAAAATTTTTAAATATATGAATATTTATTTTTATATAATAAATATAGTATACTCTTATTATTTTAAAGTTTTAATTATTTCAAAAAAGAATATTTCTATAATTTTATGTTATTTTTATAAAAATTATGTATTATTATATTTTTATATTAATTCTATTTTAGAATTACAGTGATAGTCATAATTAATATAATACTTGAATTTTTTATTAATTATAATTGGTAAAATATATATTTTTCCTTAAATATAAAAGTTTTTAATTTTACTAACAAGTATTTTTTATTTTTAGTTCAAAAAAGAGTTAAAGTTCTCCAGTTTAATATATATATTTTACAAATTTTTAATTATTTTTATTAGAAACTTGTTCATATTATATATAAAAATAATTAATTTTTATTAATTATTAATTAGTAAAAATCAATTATCTATATATGCAATATGAACAAGTTCCTGGTAAAAAAAGTCATACTAGAGAACTTTAGCTATTTTTTGAGCTAAGAATAAAAAATATTTATTAGTAAAATTAAAAACTTTATATTTAAGAAAAAACATATAATTTACTAATTACAATAAGTAAAAAATTCAAGTGTTGTATTAATTATGATTGCTACTGTATAAAACAATATAATATTATATATATTATTTTAGTATTATTAATTTTCTTTAAATTTTTTATATTATTACAGTAATAGTATTTTTTCTATTTTATATTTTTACAAATCATATCAAATTCATAATTCCAAATTTTTTTCTTTTATTATAGTAAACTTATGAAATCTGTATTTACAACTTAAAGTAATTGTCGAATTTGATATAAAACGGAAAATTTAAGAATTTTTTAGACAAAATCTTTACTATCTTTTTGAGAAATTAATACTTTTGATTCATCATGAATATTTCATGAGATAATGATATAATTATCGTATTTTTAGCGATCTTAATTCAGGCCAAAATTTCGATATCTATGAATATGTAATTATTATCTTTCGAAACTCACTCTTTGATATGCATATACTGTACATTGCAAAATAACGATAGTAACTGTAAATCCAATTCGATTCACGATAAAAAAGGCTCCTCAAATCATGTGTGCCAAATTGAGGACAACAGCCAATCAAAGGTCTATTTCAAACTTTTTGATATGAATATCGGCAAAGATTATGCCGACTTTGGCGAAAAATACAGTTATTGTTGGAGAAAGGATTTTAAGAAATATTGGTAATAATGTAGCCAATAATATCCCCACCATAATACAAAATAATCCCTTTCTATCATCAACAATTTCGACAAAAAATAACATGGAGTTCAAAACCACTATAAAAATTTTCAATTTGTAATCGTCATCTTTATAGAGAGTCGCACTGAAAACAGCGAGTAGAATAAGAATGGCCATGTAGGTAGTACCTGTGATTTTATTTTGTCGAGGTCCTAACGTAAGAGACGTGAGAAGAAACGTCGAAGGGGCTATTACAGTTTTAGTAAAAAATTTCGATGAAAAAATATATGTCTCACAAGTGCCTTCAAATAACCAAGTTTCGTAAAGGCGCTGTTCTCGTTAGTTCATTTCGTGAAATGCTCGCCGTTCGTCGTCGTTTAGAGCAAGACCAGGGGGATCATTGGTTATTAATTAGATGGATAGTTAGTTATTGTTGAGGTTTAAAAGCTTCTTAAGACCTCCTTAAATACTTTTGATAAAAAGTCATTCAATTGTGGAATATCAAGATTACACCATGTGGAAATTTCTAATATATCTAATATAATTTCACCGTTTCTATTGCACTCAGCCCACATAGTCGTAATTTAATTGGTCAAAAATTTTAATATAATTTTACACCGTTTCTATTACACCCAGCCCATGTGACAAAATATGTATTGCGATGTAGGTTTATTATTTTTCACAGTTAAAAGAGGGGAATTTGAGTTGGAACCACTTTTTTACAACGAAGTTCATTTCGAAATCTTACGTAACGAGGCTCCCGAACGTGATTTCTTCAAGTTGACAGAGAAAAATTTCGTAGATATGGTATTTAGGGTCGCCAGGAGGTTAATATACCGCGATTTTTAATCAGGTATGCTTATATACTATACGGTGTATGTTATTTCCGAAACATAATCTCATTCTTAACAGCTTGCATTGAAATTTATCCACTTTTCAACGACAGTGAAGTCTACACTATTGCCTCGAAAAAAATATTACCGGAGAGCTTGTGTAAGATGCGCCGAGAATACATTCCAGCTATCTTCGTAGTCCGCATAGTTGGAGAATAACTAAGAAAGATTGATGAAAAGCAGTACTCCCATCTATTGACATCGTGCAAAATTTGGCCCAGCTGGAAAGCTCGTGTTATCCGAATCAGAGGCGGGAATTCCGACTATGAATGCCTTTATGGAATAGTATCAACTGATAAGGGTCGATGCTTTATTGACTGAGTGTATACACTTCTAACTCTTGTTCAAAATAATGTGTGCTCTACTACGACGGAAGGCATGTAACATTAATTAGCCTTGTCGCACTCAAAGGTAATGGAAATCGCTATGGGTCTGCTTAAGGAAAGGGTAATTTTCAAGAAAGCGCCGGATGCCAAGAAGCGTCGGGTTGAAAAGAAATATAAGTTCTCCCAATAACACTAGCCTTTCTGTAGTTTATTTTTTTATCAATAAAGCAATAAATTGGGTACTGGTCAAAATCCCGAAGAACTAAATCCCGACGGTACTAAATCCTGACGAACAAAATCCCGAAAGAACAGAATTCCGAAAGAATACAATCCCAAAAACAGAATACCGAAAAAATAAAATCCCGAATGAACAAAATCGCGAATGAAGGCGCACACAATCCCGAAAAGACAAAGTCCTGAAGACGCACACAGCCCGAAACTAATCCCGAAAAGATCAGATCATAATGGTAACAACCCAATTCACATGCAATTCTAAAATAATCATTTGGCGGTATGTGACTAATAATGCAATCAATGTCTGAATCAAACATCTAAAATTCGCTTTGAATTTTGCCTCTAACTATGGCTGAAATTTGTGAACTCGTGACTAACCGGTTATATTTCTATATATAGTAATTTTTAATTGTTAAAAATAATAGGATAAAGAACTTATGAAAGCAAGATTTAAATCTATTAGAAATGTATCTTTATTGTTCTCGTAATTCTTTATTCTAATCATTTTTTAACAATATTAAATATATGCGCATAAACACAAAGAAATTGAAATCACCTTTGGCTCGTGTTAAAATCAATTATCTGTAGTTTGTCACACTTTAATTCCTTCATTGTTTTAGAACTGAAAATGATTACGAAATCTTCACCTTTTTATATTTTTTCTTATATATATATATATATATAATATTCCGTTTTCACTAACTATAGTTGATATAATCATTTTTGTAGGTAGATATGATATAGTTCTTAGCAGTTGGTCTGTTTTCAGGAATAGCATCCCAACATTTTTCAATAATAAATTTGCACCTTCCGGGAATATTATTTAATTTCGTAAGTCATTCCATTGCAAAATATCTAATACAAGTCCGTATAATGATTTCGATCACCAAGTGGTCGTTCACCATTTACAACCTCGTACACAACCATCCCAAAGTTATAAATTTCTGCAGCGTTAGTGTATGATTTTCCATTTAGCATCTAAGAAATACTCTACAAATTTCTTGGTTAGATTTTTCTATATCAGCAATTTGAGAAGTATTACGCATTAATAATATATTGGTCAATTCCTCTTTGTGAATTTTTTTCAGATTAAAGATAATATTACGCAAATAATTTTTGATCTCAAATCAATTTTACTATTAAGCATTCATTTGTAGGTAGGTTTTTAGTTATTCCATAATATTCAATATTATAACTGCATTTAAGAGCAGTCTGAATCATTATTTTTGAAAAATTTGATCATATCAATAACTTTCATGGCCTCATTTATAAACACCGGAGTAATTTGCTTTGAATTGTGTAATGATTTCAACACAACTTTTCCTTCTCCGTAGTTTATAAAATCATTATAAATTGTTCCAAAACCTCCTTTTGCAAGATATATAACGATGGTAAATTTTTCAAAAGGGATCCATCCATTCAAATAGTCACTTTTTATTAAATTTGTTGCATTCTTTATCGTCATCATCATTATAAATTCGTTTATTTTTACATGATCAAATCAATATGGTCACTACAATTACGAATAGTCGCGTTTACTACAATCACGAGTATTTGATTCTATCTTTGAGTTCGATATAAAATGCGTTTATATCGATATATGGGCATGAATTGCTTGAAATGATAATAATAATAAAACAAACGAGATTAATCGTTATCGTTATGTGTATATTGAATTTGATTCGAACATTTTTTGCAGTAATAATTCTTTAACCAGTTAATTATCGATACAGTTATCTTTTATTAATTTATATTTTATATAATTCTTATCATTATTAAAATCGTATTTATTTATATTATATACAGTAAAAATAGTTTGAATCTCTTTAAGAATATTGCCTGAGAAAATAATCTTTCAGCTGGAATGACACTTGCAGGAATAGATAAATAATGGCAGATAATTGCAGAAAAGTTTTATGATGAACTTTTCAGCAAAGGATTGAATCCTTTTTTCAGTTGGAGCAAGATCTGGAAAATCTAAAAAAATTTCTAATTCTGTTTTTTCAACAATATTGTTATGTGTTTTAACATACTAAAATATTCAAAAATTGCAGCATAGAGGATGATTCAATCAAAGATATAGTAGTTTGTAAAGAAAATTCAGAATTTTGTAAAGGATTAATAAGATTATGTATTAAAGAAATGCATATTCTTTTTTAAAGTATAATAAAAAACAAAGATTTAAAATGTGAATCTAATAAAGATGTTAATAATCCAGAATCAGCCCGATATTTTTCAAAATAGTATTATGAATTTAAATAATAATATAACAAGTTGTTGAGTATATGTTAAAAAGTTCTTTAATATTAATAAGTTAATTATTTAAAACTTTGTACTTGTTCAAATAATTACAGAATATTTATTAGTTTTTTAATACTTTTTTATTCTTTTATTATTAAATAGTAGGGATGTAAACATTTAAAATTCCAGAGTTACAACTATCTGATTATAAGTTATAACTGTCTGATATAAAGTTAAATATTATAACTAAGATCAAATATCATAACTGAAGTGAAATATTATAACTGAAATCAGATATTATAACTAAAGTTAAATGTTATATTAAAACTGAATATCATATTAAAGTTGAATATTACATTAGAGTTGAATATCATAATTAAAGTTAGATATTATATTAGAGTTGAATGTCAAATTAGAGTTGAATATTATATAATAACTTATTAAAGAAATAAAATATGAAAAAAATAATGGAATTTAAATATCTTGCTATTAAAAATTATCAAAAACCAAAAAAAAAATTTTATTTATTAAAATAATTATATTTATAATATAATTTTTATTTTTATTTATTTTTTAAAATTAAATTAACTTGAATTTTTAATTTTTTTTAGTATTTTATCTATTGTAACTAATCTAAAAAATAATATTTAAAGATAAGTTTTTTCTTAAAAAAATATCAATTATTATTAAAAAAATTATATTATATATCATTAAATTAAGATTATTATTCTATATATTTATTTTTTATCTATATTATATTATTAACTTTTTATATTATTAAATTAATTAATTTTTTATAAAAGTTAATTTTGATACTTTTTTAAATAATTTATAGCTTTTTTATAAATTAATTTTATTTAAAAATGAATTAAAAAGATTTTACAAATATATTTTAATTAAATTTAAATTAAAAATTAAATAAACTAATCAAGTAAAGTAATATTATTATTTTTAAATTATCACTTGACTTTTTTAAAAATATATTAAATATATTTTAAATAATTATCTTAGTAAATAAGTTTACTTAAGATTAATTTGCAAAATAATAATCAAATTTATTTATAATAATTTATTTAAGTTTTCTTATTATTAAAAATTTTTAATTTTAAAAACATAAATTATAAAAAAATTTAATAAGATAAGTGTTTAAGTAGTTTTAAATAAAATTATTTATTATACTTACAAGTATATATATTTAAATTTTTATATTATTTAAATAAATATTTATAGAAAAAATTAAAATATCTGATTTTTTTATTATATATTATAATTTAAATAAATATTTATTAAATTATAAACAAAAAAAATTAAAAAAAATATTTTAAATTTTTTATAATCAATTTTTTCAAAAAAAATTTAATAAAAAACTTTTAATTATAAAAAATTTTATTAAGATAGGCTATTAAATATTATTACAAACTATATTCTGAAAGGTGGATTTTACCATGAATATAGTTTATAATAAGTTTTGAGAGCAAAGACTGAATTATTTATAAAGATAAAGGAGATTATAATTATTTTAAAGATTTCTTAGTATTAATACTTATAAGTATTATATTAATACAAGATAAAAATAAAATAAAACAAAAATATAAAAATAAAGTTATAATCACAAATACTAAACTAAGAATAGATATCAAAAACTAAAATAACAAATACTATAACTAAAATAAAAGATTTAGTATATTGACTAAACTCTTTAATAATATCTTTTCAACTGTTAGACAAATAAAGATATATATTAAAATAAAACAAAGCTTTTATATGTAAACAAGATTATAAGAACCTCCTAAATCAAATAAATATACTTGACTTATTTTAAGTGGAGAGCATCTATTATCTAAGTTTTTCAGGCAAGAAAAACTTGTAAATAACCAGAATATAATCTATTATGATAGAAGAGATAAATAAAAGTAAGTTATCAAGATAAAAATCAAAGAAAAATTATAAGATAAGTATAACTCAAGTATTTTTAAAAGATAATTGA
>CAJVPS010000653.1:0-21252 GCA_910591765.1 Ambispora leptoticha
AATAAAACTGAGTGAAAGAAAGGGTACTAGTATAAAAATTATATTTTCCAAACAATTCTTCAAAACCAAGAAAGGGTACTAGTATAATTTATATATTCTAAACAATTCTTTCGAAAACTATTTATTTCAGCTGGGATAGCAGGTCCTTTTATATATTTTTCAGATATAAAAATTATTATAATATTACTAATTGATACTATCTAATATACAAATATAATTAAAGTACTATAGTATAATTATTATGAATAGGTTACGTCAAAGTATGTTGAAAGATGTCAAAGAATATTGAAGAACATCAGAGTACAAGAAAGAATATTAAAAGATATAAAAAGATGTGGGAAGACATGAAAAGACATGAAAGGATGAGGAAGAACATCAAAGAATGAGGAAAGATATTTGTGATCATTATTCTAAAAATAATTATTTTACCAAATTAAAAACGATCTTCTATTATACTATTCTACTATATACATGAGTATTATATTACAAGTAATAAAAATGTAAATCCCAAATATTAAATAATATTTAAAAATAGAAATGTGATAATAAAGATAATAATATATGCTATAGAAATAAGGATATTTATGAAATAAATAAGAAATATAAAAATATGTGAATTTGCATAACTAAGAAAAGATTAGGAAATTAAGAAATTTTATATCACTATGGTAACAATACAAAGAAGAACCACATGAAAATATTAATATCTGAATTCTACAAATAATTGGAGTATTATATATATAAGGAATCACAGATAAGCAAACTTATATTTTATATGCTAGAACTGATCTTGAAGATGCTGCTCTTCATTAGTATTTGAATAAAGTATGTACTGCTGGAGAAAATCCTGCTTTTGAAAATTAGGAATCCTTTCTCATTAAAGTCTGTAAAGCATTTCAATCATTGAACTATTAATAACATCTTCATTATCAACTTTATTAACTTTATTAACTTTGTTAAACTAGTACTATATAGGAGTATGGTGCTAAATTCAGAAATATCATAGAACAAATTGAAGAAATAGGAGAATTAGATCAAGTTATATATTTTATTGATAGACTTAAATCTGCAATTAAGATAGAAGTAGTTTATCAAGTGCTAAAAACTTTTGATAATGTCTGAAAACTTGCAATTTGTTATGATACAGCTATGTTTAGTATTGATCATTCTCTTAAAAGTGATAATCACAATTGTAATTAAAAATATAAAAGGAATCCAAACTTTTCTTCTAATAATATATATAATAATACTAGTCTCATACTCATAGAACTAGACCATACTGAAGAATCTTATCAATATAGTAATAATAATAATAATAATAATAATAATAATAATTATAATAGAAATAATAATAATTGTAATTATTATAACTATGGCAAACCAGATCATTTTGCCAAGAATTGTTATTCTAAAGAAAAAACTAAAGTCAATAATATTAAAGATAATAATATAATACTACAACTACTATATAACATAATAATAATATTGAATTCACTTATCTTAAAGATAATCATGAGAAACTTTTGAAATTTAATAATTATGTTAATGGAAAATCTGCCTGAATTTTGCTCAACAGTGAAGTATCATGAAATTTTATTGATAAAGCATATGTTAAAAATAATTAACTACAAATATATAATATAAATCCTATCATTATAGAACTTGCTAATGGTCAAAAAAAAGAAGTTAACTCATCTGTAGCTATCAAGAAATTAAAACTAAATATATACCATATCTCTAATATCAATATTCAGATCCTTAATATTCAATATTATGATCTTATACTTAATAAATCATGACTTTATCATGCTAATTCCACTATTGATTAGCATAATAATTCCATAATATTTTACTATAGTAATAAAGTAATTAAGATCAATACTAGCAAAGATAAACTTGTAACTTATTTTATGTATCTTGATAACAATTTGCTGAAATTCCATCTGATACTGAATTATTTATAATTTGTACTGCTATAAAAGAAATATATCAAGAAGTATCAACTTCTTGTGAAGCTACTCAACTAGTTCTACTTCACTTCTTAATGAGTTACTATCAAAATGCACTATAGATCACACTATTAATTTAATATCTGACTCTGAACCACTATCTCACCCTACATATTGCTTGTCTTATATTGAAATGGATGAATTGAAAAAACAACTATCTAATTTACTTAGCAAAGATTTTATTCATCCTAGTCTTTTATCATTTGAAGTACCTATCTTATTTATATATAAAAAGGAAGAAACTCTTTATCTTTGTGTTAATTATCATGTCTTGAACAAAATTATAATTAAAAATTAATATTCTTTATCTCATATTGATGAATTAATAGATCATCTTGCTAGAGTACAATATTTTTCTAAATTGAACATCTATTCTGAATATCATCAAATCAGAATTAAAGAAGAAGATATTTATAAAATAGTATTTAGAACAAGATATGGTTACTATGAATTTCTTGTACTTCTTTTTGGTCTCACCAATATGCCTGCAACTTTCATGACTCTTATAAATAATATTTTTCATGACTATTTAGATAAATTTGTCATTATTTATCTTGATAATATTCTAGTATTTAGTAATACTAAGAAAGAATATCTTCAATATCTTTGTATTATTCTTTCTAAACTTTGTAAACATAAACTCATCAAGTAATATGTTGAATACTTAGGTTATTTTATCTTGGACCAAGAAATATCAGTTGATCAATGCAAAATTGTTATTATTTATAACTGACCTCAACCAACAAATATTTTTGAGCTTCAGTCATTCTTAGATCTTGCTAGTTATTACAAAAAATTTGTAAAAGAATTTTCTGCAATTATTTCATTACTTATAGTCTTACTTCACAAAGATCAAGAATATATTTAGAATAAGCCTGAACAAAAAGTTTTTGATAATTTAAAATAGTATTTAATTATCATGCCTGTCTTAATTTTGTCAGATCCTAAATTATCTTTCATAATTATAATTGATATATCTAAATTTGCTATAGGAGCTATTCTTAGTCAAAATCATGAAAAAGAAGATCAACCTGTCATCTATAAATTATATAAACTATCCTCAGCTAAACAAAACTATCTGATATATGAAAAAGAACTTCTTGCTATTATACATATTATTCATCTCTAGAAATTATATTTAGAAGGATAATGATTCACTGTCATTACTGATTATATATCTCTTGAGTATATTAAAATACAATATAATCTTTCTAAATATCAAGCTTGTTAGCTAGAAATCTTACAAGCTAATGATTTTATTATTAAATATAAACTGGAAAAAGAAAATATAATAGCTGATGCTTTGTCTTATCTATTATAAGTGAATAATATTATTATAATCTTTGCACAACTTATTAGTAATGAAAAGTTACAAGAATATAAAAATGATAAATATTTCAAGAAAATCTGGACAATCTTACATAATTTTGAAATGTCTACACCAAAGTAACAATCTCTTATATGACACTTTACTTTAAGAGAGAACAAAATTTATTTAAAAAATACTAATCATTTCACTATTCCTAAGAATAAAACTCTGAGAACTCAAATTTTGAAGGAATATCATGACATTCCTATCTCTGGTCATTTAGGAATCAATAAAATTTATAAGTATTTATAAAGATCATATTACTAGCCAAAAATATTCAAGAATATTTGTAAATACATTCTCAGTTGTGAAGAATACTAAAGAAATAAAAGTAATAATCAGTTACCCTTAGATCTTCTATAACTCTTGAAAATATCTGAACAATGCTAAGAATAAATTATTTTATATTTTATCATGTAATTACCTATAATTTATTAAGAATATAATGTAATTTTAGTTATTATCAATTGTCTTACTAAATGAGCTTATTTTATTTCTACATATAATTGAATCTCATTATATCAAAATATTGGAGGAGATATCTATAATTTGATATAATGAGATATTTAGTATAGTGAGATACCTCTATATAATGAAGTTAAGCCTAAGATCAAGCAAATATTTGATATAATAAGACTTAATGTGAATATATCTTTACTTTAATTTACAATTAATATAATAAAACAGTTATACTAATCAGTAACAAATGAATCTATTTGAGTTTGTTTTTACTTTGCAATACTATATAATTCCATCTTTCTCTTTAATATGTGAAAGACTTTAAATTCATCATAACTAATTTTTATATCACCTTGCTAAAGGAAGTTGAATGCTGTTTCAAATACAACTACTGCATCTTTAGTAAAGATAGTAGAAAGAGATGTTGAGTTACTTTTATCATTATCTTTCTCTTCTTCTATAGGAAAGAGAGAAGACACAATCTTATCATCTGTTATCATTTCCTTTCTCATATCATCATCATTAATTATAATATAATCTGTTACAGATAATGGAGAATTGACTGATAGATTATTAATCAACCTCTGAATAGATAGTTATTATCCAGATGTAATGTTAGTTATTATATTATTTGCTTTTTCAATTTCTTCATCAATTAACTTACTATCTTTAAAAAAAATAATGTCAGTTTTCTTCTAATAACTAATAATTATTATTGGAGTAATATTATCCCATACTTTAGCAATAAAATCTATTACTTTCTTAATATCAATAGATCTTGATTTATTATCAGTAATTTATTATTTATTAAAAGCTTTTATCTTTTTTTTAAGTAATAGTTTTCAATAATGAGCCTGTACATAATAAATTATTTAAGAATATAATCTATAATAATTAATATTTTACTTGCGTTAGTATACAAATCTTAAAACTATAGATTATTTCTACATCTAATAGTTGTAAGTATGATATTGTATTCAGTGATAGATAATAGATTATTATATTCATTAAGTCAAGACTATCCAGTAAATTATGTGTTGATGTATTGTCAACTAATAACAATATATTCTAATTTGCTCTACATATTTTGTTGTCTAATTTTTTTAAGTAATCATTCCATATGAAAATTTGCATTTATGCTTTATTATTCTAGTAATAATCTACTGGCAATGAACTTTTACTAATTCTGTTCAATAGATATGAATTTTAGTATTTATGAATAAATAACAGAATTAGTTTTTCAGTGCTGGTTACATTACATGTTAATAAGATCGTAATTCTCTCTTTGCTTTATTTCATTCCTGATAAAGATCCAGTTAATAATCTACATGTAGGCTTCATCTTTTAATACAGACCTATTTTATCATAATTAAAAATATCATCTGGTTGATACTGTTTAATAATGATCTTTAAGTTTTCTCTCATTTCTGGAATCTCTTTGACTAGTGCACTTAGAGATTCACTATATTTATTGAATGCACTAATAGAATATCTCTTTTTAAACTTCTCAAGTCAACCAAATGATACTTTAAAATCTATTACTTCTAATAACTCTGCAAATTTTAAAGATTTTTATTAAATGAGGAAGTCTATAATTATTAGATTACATTCAAGTACTTTTTTGATTCAAATAATTAGTGCTTCTTCAACTTTTGACAAATTTAAGAAATATGCTTTTTTCAATTTCACTTGATACGAATTCAGATTGATTACAAACTATTTGGTAGAATTTTTCAAAATATTTGTAACTTGGTCTGGACTAATTTTAAATTGTTTTGTGAGATCAATATTTTTTGATTCTGACATATTTTTCTTTAGCAAGCAAATTTTGCACTTTTGTAATGTCAAAATAATGTTATGTTATTTGGTTTGCTAAGATATTTTATTAATTAATTGTTAGAGTATATCAAAAGACAAATTAAAAATATGGATTCAACATTATTTATATAGCAATTTGTGAATGATAAATTATTTCTCTGATTATATTTACATCTCAATATTAATTATATGATTAGAAATTGTATAATTAAGCGAATATAATAATAATTACTAAATTTAAAAATACTACAAATAGATATAAAATATGATAGCTAATATTATATGTATAACACAAAATCATAAGATATAAAAATTATATGATCATTATCAGATATAGCCAAACACTATTCAATATATATCATGTGATTTGATATAAATTGATTAGTAGAATATGTAAAAATTCTGCATCAAACTTTAGTAACAGTATAATGAGGTTTTTACTATTAAATTTATTATAATAAAAAATTTTACTATTTTGAAAATGGAAGAAACCAGAATATCTTTGGTATAGTGAAAATTTGATATAATGAGATTTGATATAATGAGATTTGACTATATACTATTATTACTATACCTGAAGTTGCTAAGTTATTCTTTAATAATATTTTTAAATTATATGGACTATCTTATATTATAATTTCAGACTGTGATATCAAATTTACTAATCATTTTTGAAAATCTTTATTTGAACAAATTAAAACTAAATTGGCTATGTCAATTGCTTTTTATCTATAAACTGATAGATAAACTGAGAGAATGAATCATACTTTAGAAGAAATATTAAGAATCTATTCTACTTATAATCAAGATTACTAGGATAAATATCTTGCTATCACTAAATTTGCATATAATAATTCTATTCAAGCTTCTTCTGGTCATACATCTTTTGGATTAGACTGTAATCAACATCTAATTATACCTACAATACTCATTTCAGATAATAAAGTTACTACCACTAATGAATTTATTTAATATTAGAATAATATAATAAAAGATACTAAAGACTTATTAATGGAAGTACAGGATCATTAAGCTAAATATGCTAATCAATATTATCAATATCAAGAATTTAAAATTGGAAATCAAGTCTTATTTTCAACTTACAATATTATTAATTTTGTGGATAAATAATATTTTAATAAAAAGCTTACATTTAAATATATTAGTCTCTTCTTTATTCTTGAAGTTATTTTACCTGTTGCATATAAACTAGATTTATCTTCACATATGAGAATTCACCCTGTCTTCATATTTCATTATTAAAAGTCTATAATCCTAATGATAATAAAGATTTTATTCATTCAACTCTACCATAATCAATCATCATATCTGGAACTAATAAAGAAGAATATGAAGTAGAAGTAATCTTGGATAAAAGAATTATTCAAAATAAATCTCAATACCTAGTTAAATGACTAGGTTACTCTCTTCATGATTCTACTTGAAAACTCTTAAAAAATCTTTATAATACTATAGAACTCATGAAATCTTTTGAATTAACACATCAATAAGAACATTGATTCTTAAGAGAAGGAGTGTTGTGACAAAATTAAATTAGTTATTAATAATTATATTTTATCTTGCAGATCATTACTGCACCACATACTATATCATACATGACTTATTACATCATAACCATCTGATTATGTCAAGAAAAGTCTTCTAATATAATTGAATTATTTTAGTTATAGATAGTTTTCTTAGTAGAATTTCTCTTTTCTTTTGTTTTATTAATTTAGCTAGCGTATTACTAAATTTATATATTTTATTTATAATCATTTATTTCTTTATTTATTTATTAATAAGTATCTTCTGGAAGTACTACTATATAAGTATTATCTATTATTAATTTATTTATCTTATTATTAATTTTATATAATATTAATTTATTATTTAAAGACACTATATCTATTCTGTAATTTTAAGTACCAACATATCAAATAAAGAATAAGTTTTAAAAATATAATCTCTAATCTACTTTTGATTTAGTTTTCTGTGTGAATTCTATTTCAATAACATCACTTTATATCTTGAATCTTCTGTGTGAATTTTCCTGATATAATACTATATCCTGACTTTTTTATGTGAATTATCTGGATATACTACACTATATAACTAGAAAATTATAATTTGGTAATAGCAAAAAAGATTAATATTACACATATATATGCATACATACATACTTAATAATAATTTCTTTCTTTCTATATATCTCCTCATCTACACACAACACATATACTCACATACATATACATATATATTCATAATATCTGGTCCTGATCTCTTAAGTAAATAATTTTAACAAGTTCTTGCTAATCTCACTAATCTCATCCAATAATAATAATAACTTACTATTACTCTTAGTAATAATCATGATACTGATAGTGATGATCAACCAAATCATAACTCTCCTATACCAAGAATACCTCTTAAGATTCTAATATATAAAGAAGAACCACATGAGAATATTAATATCTAGATTTTATAAGTAACTGAAGTATTACGTGTTCAAGAAATTACAGATAAATAAATATATATTCTATATACTGAAACTGGTCTTGAAGATGTTACTCTTCATTAGTATTTGAATAAAGTATATATCACTAGAGAAAACTTTGCTTTTAAAAATTGGGAATCCTTCCTCACTGAAATCTGTAAAGTATTCCAATCATCTAACTATTAATAACATCTTTACTATCAACTTCATCAACTTTATTAACTTCATCAAACTAGTACTGTACAGAAGTATGATACTAAATTTAGAAATATTATAGGATAGATTGAAAGAATAGGAGAATTAGATTAAGTCACACATTTCATTGATAATTTTAAACCTATAACTAAGATAAAAATAGCAGATCAAGTACTAAAAACTTTTAATGATATCTGGAAACTTATAATTCATTATAATACAGCTATATTTGATATTGGTTATCCTCTCAAAAGTAATAATCACTAGTGATAGAAGTTGCAACTAGCTGCAACTCTATCGTAATTCTCTGATTGGCTACTGCAACTCTATCGTAACTCTCTGATTAATTATCACAAGTCATAACTAGTTGAGAAGCCATCTTTAATAATCACAATCATAATCAAAAATATAAAAGAAATCAAAGCTTCTCTTTCAATAATATACACAATAATACTGGTTCCATACCTATAGAACTAAATTATACTAAAGGATCTTATTAACATAAGAATAATAATAATAATCATGATAGAAATAGCAATAATCGTAATTATTATAATTATGACAAACTGAATCATTTTGCCAAAGATTATCATTCTAAAGAAAAAGTTAAGATTAATAATATTAAGAATAATAATAATATTACAATTACTATATAATATAATAACAATATTGAATTTACTTATCTTGAGGATAATTATGAGAATCTCTTGAAATTTAATAGCTATGTTAATGAAAAATCTGTCTGGATTTTGCTTGATAATAAAGCATCACAAAATTTTATTAATGAAGTATATATTAAGAATAATCGCTTACAAACTTATATCATGAATTCTATTACTGTAGAACTTGCAAATAGTTATAAAAAGAAAGTTAACTTATTTATAGCAATCAAGAAACTAAAACTGGATACATATCAAACCACTAATATTAATGCTCAAGTTCTTAATATTCAATACTATGATCTTATACTTAGTAAATCATGACTTTATCATACTAATCTCACCATTGATTAGTGTAATAATTCCATAACATTTCACCATAATAACAAAGTAATCAAGGTTAATGCTAGTAAAGATAAACTTACATCCAGTTGTAACTTACTTTATGTATCTTGACAATAATTTACTGAACTTCCATCTAATGCTGAGTTATTTATAATTTATACTGCTGTAAAAGATACATATCAAGAAGTAATAACTTCTTGTAAAGCTATTTAATTAATTAAAGAATTTGCTGATATCTTTACTAACTCATTACCTAATGAATTACTACCAAAATATGTTATAGATTATACTATTGATTCGATACCTGGCTCTGAATCTCCATCTTGCTCTACATATTACTTGTCTTATATTGAAATGGATAAACTGAAGAAATAACTATTTGATTTACTTAGCAAAGATTTTATTTATTCTAATCTTTTACCATTTGGAGCACCTGTCTTATTTGTATATAAAAAGGAAGGAATTCTTTATCTTTGTATTAATTATCATACCTTAAATAAAATTACAATTAAAAATCAATATTCTTTATCTTGTGTTGATGAACTAATAGATTATTTAGTCAGAGCATAATATTTTTTTAAATTAGATCTCTACTCTGAATATCATCAAATTAGAATTAAAAAAGAAGATATTCATAAAATAGCATTCAAAATAAAATATGGTCACTATGAATTCTTTTTGATCTTATTAACACACCCGTAACTTTTATGACTATTATAAATAATATTTTTTATGACTATTTAGATAAATTTGTGATTATTTATCTTGATGATATTCTTGTATTCAGTAATATTAAAGAAGAATATCTCTAACATTTTTGTATTATTCTTTCTAAACTTCATGAACATAAACTCTAAACCAAATTGAAAAAATGTAAACTTATCAAGCAATATGTTAAATATCTAGATTATTTTATTTCAGATCAAGAAATATTAATTAATCAACACAAAATTACTGCTATCTGTAACTGACCCAAGCTAATTAATATCTTTGAACTTCAATTATTCTTAGATCTTGCTAGTTATTACTGGAAATTTATAAAAAAATTTTCTGCAATCATCTTGTTACTTATAGTCTTACTTCACAAAGATCAAGAATATATTTGGAATGAGTCTGAGCAAAAAGTATTCAATAATTTAAAATAGTATTTAATTACTATACCTATCTTAATTTTGTCAGATCCTAAACTATCTTTCACAATTATAACTGATGTATCTGAATTTGCTATAGAAGCCATTCTTAGTCAAAATCATGGAAAAGAAGATCAACCTGTCATCTATGAATTATGTAAATTATCCATAATTAAGCAAAACTATTTAATACATAAAAAGAAACTTCTTGTTATTATACATGCTATTCATCTCTGAAAGTTATACTTAGAAGGATAATAATTTACTATAATCATTGATCATGCATCTCTTGAGTATATTAAGATATAACATAATCTTTCTAAATGTCAAACTTACTGGCTAGAAATCTTACAAGCTAATGATTTTATTATTAAATATAAACTGAGAAAGAAAAATATAGTAGCTGATACTTTATCTTATTCATTACAAGTGAATAATATTACTATAATCTCTATACAACTTATTGATGATGAAAAGTTATAACAAGAATATAAAAATAATAATTATTTCAAGAAAATCTGGATAACTTTGCATAATTTTGAAGTATCTACATCAAAATAACAATCTTAAATATGTCATTTTAAGCAAAAAGATAACAAAATCTATTTAAAAAATACTAATCATCTCATTATTCCCAAGGATAAAACTCTAAGAACTCAAATTCTAGAAGAACATCATAATATCTCTATCTCTGATTATTTAGAAATTAATAAAACTTATGAGCATTTACAAAGATCATATTACTGGCCAAAAATATTTAAGAATATTTATAAATACATTCTTAATTATAAAGAATATAAAGTAGAAGCAATCTTGGATAAAAGAATTATTCAAAATAAATTTTAATACTTAGTTAAATAGTTAGATTACTCTTTTCATGACTTTATCTGGAAACTCTTGGAAAATTTTCATAATACTATAGAATTTATGAAATCTTTTGAATTAAAACATTAATGAAAACATTGATTCTTAAGAGATGAAGAGTTATAACAAAATTAGATTAGTTAATAATAATTATATTATATTTATCTTTTATTTTACAAATCATTACTGTACTATAAATAACTTATTGCATTATAATTATCTGATCATGTCAAGAAAAGTCATCCAATTTATTTGAATTATTTTAGCTATAAATAGTTTTCTTAGTAGAATTTCTCTTTTCTCTTATTCTACTAATTTAGCTAGTATATTATTAAATTTATATATTTTATTTATAATCATTTATTTCTTTATTTATTTATTAATAAGTATCTTCTGAAGATGCTATCATATAAGTATTATCTATTATTAATTTATTTATCTTATTATTAATTTTATGTAACATTAATTTATTATTTAAAGATACTGTATCTGTTCTGTAATTTTAAATATCAATATATTGAATAAAGAATAAGTTTTAAAAATATAATCTCTGGTCTGCTTTTGATTTAGTTTTCTATATGAATTCTATTTCAATAATATCACTTTATATCTTGAATCTTCTATATGAATTTTCCTAATATAATACTATATTCTGATTTTTCTATGTGAATTATCTGAATATACTACCTTACATAACTAGAAGGTTA
This sequence comes from Ambispora leptoticha, assembly GCA_910591765.1. NCBI lineage: Eukaryota > Fungi > Glomeromycota > Glomeromycetes > Archaeosporales > Ambisporaceae > Ambispora > Ambispora leptoticha. The sequence goes on from CAJVPS010000653.1 coordinate 12,053, forward strand.
TAATCTGTTTGTGAATGAAAGACTATAGATATAGCAAGTTTAGTACTAAGCTATTCAAAAAGAGACTTCCAGAAGTGACTTGTGAATTTTGTATCTCTATCTGATATTATAATTACAGGTAAGTCATACAATTTAAAGATATTTTCAAAGAAAATCTTTACAATATCAGATATTATTACTATTATTATAGTTAATATGAAATATGCTCTTTTTGATAGCTTATCTACAAGACTACTATAGTATCATATTCAGACTTGGTAGTTGGGAGTTGTACTATAAAATTCATGGTAATGTATTCTTATCTGTATTCTGGAATAGCTAGAGATTGAAGTAATTCTGAGAGTTATTAATTACTACTTTTATTATGTTAACAAGATTCACAACTGATAATATATTTGTGAATACTTTTATTCATCTTTGACCAATAGAATTATTAAGAAATTGCTACATAAGTTTTATCAATTTCAATATGTCCAGTTATTAGTGCATTATAAAATTCAAATAATATTTTTGTCTTCAAATTTTTATTATCTGGTATAGTTAAGCAACTGGTATTTTTCAAATAAAGTAATTCATCTTTTAATTTAAAGTTTTTTATTTTGATTTATTGTTTTGAATTGATGTTACTAAAGTTCTGTAAGACTTTATATATTTCTGCAAAATATTTATCTGTTTAATATTTTTTTATCAAGTCTTCTTTCTTTATCAGATTGATAATAACAATTAAAATATTTGCTAGATGTGATTGGCGTGAGAGTGCATCTGCTATTATATTATCTTTATTAGATTTATACTTGATTTCAAAGTTATTGGCCTGTAGAGTTTCTAACCAGCAAGCCTATCTCTTTAAAAGATTATATTGAGTTTTGATGTATTCTAAAGAGACATAATCTGTGATAACTGTGAACTTTTGTTCTTCTAGATATGATTTTCAGAATCTGATTGCATATATAATAGCAAGTAGTTCTTTTTTATAAACTAGATAATTTTATTCAGCTAGTGAAAGTTTTCTTGATTCAAAAGTTATAAGTTAATCACTCTTGTTCTGATTTTGACTTAACATAGCTTCTATAGCAAAATCTGAAGCATCTGTAATAACTATGAATGGTAATTTTGAATTAGGTAATAATAAGACTGGTGCTGATGTAAGATATTATTTTAGTTGTTCAAATGCTTCTTGTGCTGTTATAGATCATTTATACTCTTAATCTTTATATAGAAGTGCTGTGAGTGATGAGATAGTTGCTGAAAAATCTTTCACAAATTTTCTGTAATAACTTGTAAAATCTAAAAATAAGCAAAGTCTGATATATTGGTTGGTACTGGCCAATCTCTAATAGTGGCAATTTTTCTTTGATCAATAGAAATATCATCTGCTAAGATAAAATATCCAAGATATTCTATATATTGTTATATGATATCACATTTCTTCTATTTGACATACAATTTGTATTTGCAAAGTATTTCTTGTACTGTCTGTAAGTGTTGAATATATTCTTTCTTTATTTTACTGTAAATCAAGATATCATCTAAGTAAATGATTACAAATTTATCAAGATAATTATGAAATATATTATTCATAAGTATCATAAAGGTGGCTGATATATTGATAAGACCAAAAGATAGGACCAAGAACTCATAGTATTCATAATGAGTTCTAAATGTTGTCTTATAAATATCTTCTTCTGCAATATGTATATGATGATATTCTGAATACAAATCTAGCTTTGAAAAGTATTTTGATCTAGTAAGTCTGTTCATCAACTTATTAACTCTTGATAAGGAGTAGTGATTCTTGATAATGATTTTGTTCAAAGCTCTATAATCAATATATAATCTTAATGTATCTTCCTTCTTATATATAAAAAGAACTGATACTCCAAAGGATGAGATACTTGGATGAATGAAATTTTTCTATATTAAATCAGTTAATTATTTCTTGAGCTCATCTATTTTTGTGAAAGAAAGTCTGTAAATAGGTTTGGATAATAATTCAGATTCTGGAATAAGATTAATTTTATGATTAATTGCTCTTTTGGGTGATAACTAATTTGATAAGATTTCTGAAAATATATCTTGAAATTTTCTTTTAATGTCTAGTACTTCTGGTGAAAGTGACTTTTCTTTTGCTTCTTCTTTATCTTCAGTATTATTGAGATGTATGGTAAAGAGCTTTGCATTTGCTAGCAGATTTGCAATTTGTTATCTTGAAATATATATTGAATTGCAGCTAGAGCCTGATTTAACTTCATTATTAGCTTGCACTTTTATTATCTTAAAGCTATAAGTAAAGATTATGATATTATTTCTCTAGTCTATGGTAAGATTGACATGAAATAATCAAGATTTATCTAAAATGAGATCATATCTTTGCAATTTTAATACTTATATATCCATCTTGTGCATTCTATAAATATCTAACTTTAGTTCATCAATCTTTGTCATGATGATGGCAATAATCTTTTTATCATCTGTGAGTTCAATTGTAACTAATGTAGTCTTTTGCAATTTAACTTTATTCTTCTATACAAACTTTTCATTAACAAAGTTTTTTGATATATCACTGTCAAGCAATACTTATGCTGGCTTGCCATTTACTTGGTCATTGAATTTTAAAAGCCTTTCTCTATTATCTTCAAGATAGATGAATTTAACTCTTTCATATGAAGATTCTTCCTATTATTTTCAATATTTACAATTTTGGCCTTTGATTTTGAATAACAATTCTTTGTGAAGTAGTCTGATTTGTTATAGTTATAATATATACCTTTGGACTTATTATTCTTCTGATTATTATTATTTCTTTTGTTGTTATAGTGACTTTCTGCTTAATCAAATTCTATTAGTATTAGATCATTATTTTGATAACTACTATATTGATTCTGTGAGTGATAACTATTATTATTTCTACTTGATAGATCTAGAGGTCTTCCTTATCTATATATTGCTATATCATAGTAAATAGCTAACTTTCAAGCTTCTTCTAATATTTCTGATATCTGGTAACTTATTTTCATTTTTGTAGCTGATTTAAGATCTTTTATGAAATATGTGATCTGGTCTAAAGTACTCATATCTGTAATTTGTCTAACTATATTTCTGAACTTTATATCATAGTCTTGTATAGATTCTGTTTGGCAAAGAAGATGAAGTTGTCTTTGAAAATGTTGTTAATAATGTGATGATTGAAAGACTTCTCTAAGTGTTATAATAAAAGCTTGCCAATTTTCAAAAGATTTAATACTATTATCTATCTTGACTTTATTGAAATATCAATATAAAGCTGAATCAGTCAAGAAAATAGCAGCATACTGTATTTAAGTTTTCTCATCTGTAATTTCTTGAACCTGAAATATTATTTTAACTTGCATGATCCAGACAAGTATATTTTTATTTGGCTCTCCTGAGTAAGTTAGTAATTTAATTGAGAGGTGAGATAAAGATTTAGAACTAAAGGGATCATCTTCTTTTACTGTTTTGATTAATTCAGTCATGCTTGCCATGAATTATATGAATTATTCTGGATTTATTCTGGCAAAATATTATTTTATTAAAACTAAAATATATATGTGTAAAGTGTATAGTATGTGATATAAAATGTAAGATATTAGAGAGTAATATTTGTAATAATCATGTCTGCTGCTATCAAGTTGTAAGATTATTTTATTAATAATTATAAACAAGATAAAATGTAATATAAATAAGTTTTAATTTTATAACTTATAATTATTTTTATTATTTAAAAGTATTTAGATCTGAAGTTATTTTACAGAATAGATAAATCATATTTATAATAAAAGAAATAAATATGAAATGTGAATAAATTAATAATAAATCTATAAATAAAATATATATAGTTAAACAGAATTAATTAACTTAATTTATGTCTTCAAAGGGTAACTAATCATAATCTAATAATTAATGATAATTATAAATAATAATAAATAATAATATAAATAATAATAAAAGAAAACGAGTAAGAAAATAAAGAATTATTAAAAGAAAATATTAATAATCTAAATTAATAATTGTGATACACATGGTAATCATCTGAGTAATAATGTGCTAAATCTAGATATATTAAATACATAATGATTATCTGTATATTCAGAGTGAAAATGATCTTCTTAAAATGTAATACAAAGCTAATCTGTTATACAAATAGCACAAAATGAAGATCTAAGCTAAAAAAAATCTAAAGAAAGATAACCCAATCAAAATTATTACATTGTAATTATAATATATATAGTGATCATCTGAATAATAATGTGTTAAATTTAGATATATTAAATATATAATGATTATCTGTATATTCAGAGTGAAAATAATCTTCTTAAAAATATAATACAAAGCTAATCTGTTATACAAATAATACAAAATAAAGATCTAAACTAAAAGAGATCTAAAGAAAGATAATCTAATCAAATTGTTATATACCCTCCTACTTAAAATATAATATTCTTATTGTATTCAAGAATGCGATTTCTTAAAGATATTAATCTTTTTTATGGCATTTTTCAAGTTTTCTAGAGATTTTCAAGTTATATCATAAAGATAATCTAGTCATTTGACAAGATATTGAGATTTGTAATAGTAAATTCTTTTATCAAGAATATTCTCAACTTTATATTTTTTTTCATTATCTGAAATGATAATTGCTAGTGGTAATTGATATCTATTATATTCAACATCTGGATTATATTTCTTTAGAAGTGATATATGAAATACTAGATATAATTTCATATTATATAATAGTTATAGTTTATAAATAATAAAAGATATTTTGATAATGATCTCAAAGAGGTCTATAAACTTTGATGTAAGTTTCTTGATTATTTTTTATTTATTAACTAAAGATTCTATATTGTGAGTAGAAAGAAGAACTTTGTCTTTCAGGTTGAATTCTTTAAATCTTCTGTATTGATTTATATATTTTGATTATCTTTCTTGAGCTTTTAATAGCAAATCTTTGATAGTCTTTATTATAGTATTTCAATATTTCATAAAATCTTGAGAGGCTATAATATTATTTTGCTATGACAAGATATTAATTGGTGTATAAGATGCTTGTCCACAATTTAATTCAAAAGATATATGATCTGTTAAAGTATTTTTACTATTATTATAAGTGAATTCTGCAGTTACTAAATTTTCATCCTATCTATTTTATTGATAAATAGTATATATTCTTAACATTTCTTCTAAAGTTCTGTTAAGTCTTTCTGTCTGGCTATCTGTTTATGGATGAAAGACTATAAATATAGTGAGTTTGATATTTAGTTATTCAAAAAGAAACTTCAAAAGTGACTTATAAATTTTGCATCTTTATCTGATATTATAATTATGGATAAACTATGTAATTTAAAGATATTTTCAAAGAATATCTTAGCAATATCAGGTACTGTTGCTATTATTATAATTTGTATAAAGTATGCTCTTTTTGATAGTTTATTTATAAAGACTACTTATAGCATTATATCCAGACTTGATGATTAGGAATTGTACTATAAACTCTATAATAATATATTTCTATTTGTGTTTTGGAATAGTTAAAGATTGAAATAATTCTGAGAGTTGTTGATTACTATTTTTATTGTGCTGACATAATTCATAACTGATAATATATTTGTAAATATTTTTATTTATCTTTGGCCAATAGAATTATTAAGAAACTGCTATATAAGTTTTATCAATTCTAATTTATTCAGCTATTGGTACATTATGAAATTCAGATAAGATTTTTACTTTCAAATTTTTGTCATCTGGTATGACTAAGTGACTAGTATTCTTCAAGTAAAATAATTCATCTTTCAATTCAAAGTTTTTTACTTTAGTTTGTTACTTTAGATTAGTATTATGAAAATTCTTCAAGATTTCATATATTTCTGTAAAATATTTATCTACTTGATACTTCTTTATTAAGCCTTCTTTATTAATAAGATTGGTAATAACAACTGAAATATTTGCCAAATATGTTTGATATGAAAGTGTATCTGTTACTATATTATCTTTATCAGGTTTATATTTAACTTCAAAATTACTGGTCTGTAAAGTTTCTAACTAGTGAGCTTGTCTCTTGAAAAGATTATATTATATTTTAATATATTTCAAGAAGACATGATCTGTGATAACTATAAACTTTTGCTCTTCTAAATATGACTTCCAGAGTCTAATAATATATATAATAGCAAGTAACTCTTTTTCATGAACTGGATAGTTTTGTTCTGCAGATGAAAGTTTTCTTGATTCAAAAGCTATTAGTTAATTATTCTTGTCTTGATTTTAACTCAACACAGTTCCAATGACAAAATCTAAAGTATCTATGATAACTGTGAATGATAATTCAGAATCAGATAATAATAAGACTGATACTGATATGAGATATTACTTTAATTATTCAAAAGCTTATTGCGCTATTATAGATTATTTATACTCTTGATCTTTATATAGGAGTTCTATGAGTGGTAAGACAGTTGCTGAAAAATCTTTCATAAATTTTCTGTAATAACTTGCAAAATCTAGAAATGAGTGAAGTTCTGATATATTAGTTGATGCTGGCCAATCTCTAATAGCAGTAATTTTTCTTTGATCAATAGAGATATCATCTGCTAAAATAAAATATTCAAGATATTCTACATACTATTAAATAATATTATACTTCTTTCACTTGGCATATAATTTATACTTGCAAAGTATTTCTAAAACAGTCTGCAAGTGTTAAATATATTCTTTCTTTATTTTGCTATATATTAAAATATCATCTAGATATATGATTATAAATTTATTAAGATAATCATGAAATATATTATTTATAAGCATCATGAAGATGATAAATGTATTGATAAGATCAAAAGATAGAACTAAAAACTTATAATATCTATAGCAAGTTTTAAATACTATTTTATATATATCTTCTTTTGCAATATGAATTTGATGATATCCTGAATACAAGTTTAGCTTTGAAAAGTATTTTGAATTTGTGAGTCTGTCTATTAATTCATCAATTCTTAATAAAGAATAATGATTTTTGATAGTAATTTTATTCAAAGCTTTATAGTTAATACATAATCTGAGTGTATCTTCTTTCTTGTATACAAAAAAAACTAGTACTTCAAAGGGTGAGACACTTGAATGAATGAAATCTTTTTGAATAAGATCAGCTAATTGTTTTTTGAGTTCATCTATCTCTGTAAAAGAAAGCCTATAGATAGATCTGAATAGTGATTCAAATTCTGGTATGAGATCAATTTTATAATCAATTGCTCTCTTAGATAACAATTAGTTTGATAAAGTTTCTGAAAATATATTTTGAAATTTTCTTTTAATATCTAATACTTCTGGTAAAAGTGACTTTTCTTTTGCTTCTTTCTTGTCTTCAGTATTGTTAAGATATATAGTAAAGAGTTCTGTATCTGCTGATATATTTACAATTTGTTGTCTTGATATATAGATTGAATTACAACTTGAGCCTGACTTTATTTTATTGTTAGCTTGAACTTTGATTATCTTTGATCCATAGATAAAGGTTATGGTATTATTTCTCCAGTTTATAGTAAGATTAGTGTGAAATAATCAAGATTTATTTAGGATAAGGTTATATCTCTGCAACTTTAAAACTTATATATCCATCTTGTACATTCTATAGATATTTAATTTTAATTTATCAATCTTTATTATAATTGTGATAGTTATCTTCTTGCTATCAGCAAGTTTAACTGTAACTGGCATAGTTTTTTGCAATTTTACTTTATTCTTTTGTACAAACTTTTTATTTACAAAGTTTTTTGAAGTATCATTGTCAAGTAATATCATACTAATTTGCCATTTACTTGACTATTGAATTTTAAAAGCCTTTTTCTGTTATTGTTAAGATGAGTGAATTCAACTCTTTTATATGAAGATTCTTCTTGTTTATCTTCAATATTTGCATTTTTAATCTTTAATTTTGAATAATAATTTTTAGCAAAGTGATCTGATTTGTCACAGTTATAACATATATTTTTGGGCTTGTTATTCTTCTGATTGTTATTATTCTTTCTATTATTATAGTAACTTTCTACCTAATCAAGTTCTATTGATATTGGGCTATTATTTTGATGACTTCTGTATTGATTCTGTAAGTAATGTTATTATTTCTGCTTGGTAGATCTAGTAATTTGCCTTGTTCATACATAGCTATATTATAATAAATAGCTAATTTTCAAGTTTTTTCTAATATTTCTGATATCTGATAACTTATCTTCATCTTTGTAACTGATTTTAGATCTTTTATAAAATATATAACCTGATCTAAAGCACTCATATCTATGATTTGTCCAACTATATTTCTGAACTTTATATTATAATCTTGGACAGATCCTGTTTAATAAAGAAAATGAAGTTATTTATGGAAATGTTATTAATAATATGATATTGAAAGCTTTTCTTAAGACTATAAAAAAAGCTTGTTAATTTTCAAAGAATTCAATACTATTATCTATCTTAACTTTATTGAAATACTAATGTAAAGCTGCATCAGTCAAGAAAGTGATAGCATACTGTATTTGAGTTTTCTCATCTGTGATTCCTTGGACCTGGAATATTATTTTAACTTGCATAATCTGGATAAGTACATTTTCATTTGACTTTCCTGAGTAAGTTGGTAATTTAATTGAGAGGTGAGATAAAGATTTAAAACCAGAGAGATCATCTTCTTTTACTATCTTGATTAATTCAGTCATACTTACCATTAATTATATGAATTATTCTGGATTCATTCTGACAAAATATTATTTTATTAAAATTAAAATATATATATGTAAAGTGTGTAGTATATAATATAATGTGTAAGATTTTGAGAATGATATTTGTAATAATTATATCTGCTACTATCAAGTTGTAAGATTATTTTGTTAATGATTATAAACAAGATAAAATATTATATGAATAAGTTTTAATTTTATAACGTATAATTATTTTTATTATTTAAAAGTATTCAGATCTGAAGTTATTTTATAAAACAGACAGGTTATATTTATAATAAAAGAAATAAATATGAAATGTAAATAAATTAATAATAATTTATAAATAAAATACATATGAATTAAACAGAATTAATTAATTTAATTCACATCTCTAAAGGATAACTAATCATAATCCAATAATTAATGATAATTATAAATAATAATAAATAATAATATAAATAATAATAAAAGAGAATG
>CAJVPS010000654.1:0-21240 GCA_910591765.1 Ambispora leptoticha
TTTATAAATATTTTTATTATTATTTTTATTTAATAATTTATAATTTTAAGTTAAAGTTAGTTTAAAATTGAAAAAAATTCTAAAAACTACTAAACTATTCTTAATAATCATTTTTTTATATTAAAAACTTAATAATTATATTTTATATAATTTTAATAATCAAGTTTTTATATAATTATTTTTTTAATTATAGATTGAATATACTATATTAATAATTTTTCTTTGATAAAATAGATAATAAATAGTTATATTATATTTATAAAGAGAATATCAAAAATTTATTATTATTTTTAATATCTCTTGAAAGATTATTTTGTAATAGATTTAATAGGTTAATAATTTTATATATAATATTTAGTCAGAATAAGATATAATAAAGATATTATTGATTATAAGTTAAAGAGACTAATATAATCAAAAATATAATATAATAAATATTAAATTATAAATATAATAAGTTAAAAATAGATAACAAGAATATATTTATAATGTGATTAACTAAAATATAATCTGAAATTATAATTAATATAAGAAATATGTATTATAATAAATAAGATATTATTTAATAAAAATTATTAATTTATAATATTATTATATTTTAATTATCATTTTATCTTATTATTTTTTATTTAATTTATTAATTCATTTTATTAATTATTAATTAATTATTAATTATTTATTTATTAATTCATTATTTTTTTCTTTATTTTAAAATACATTACTTTTATATATATTTAGAGATTTTACAAATTATTATAATCTAAATGCTAGTTTTATTAGTATTATAATGTTGATTTTGTTATGATAATTTCATTATAATTATTATGTTTGTAAAATTATTTAAAAATATTTATCACCACAACCACACAGACAGGTAATGACTTTGTGACTCAGGCGTTGGGAACACAGAGTAGTGTGTGCATAGGGTAGAGTTTGTGATAACCAACGACGTTTCTTTTCTTTGCTGTAGTAAATCATTTTCTATTAATATTAACTAAGTTATGCTTATTCATCAGGGGTCTCAGAGGCAGTCAAACGTAAAGGCAGTATAGATAATGAAATGAACAACTACATTAAACGAATCCGAGATGGACCTTCACCATCCGAATATGCTATAATGGGATGGTCTTTTGGACAGTACGGTGAAGATCCTCTATATTTGAACCACCGCCCGACTTCTGCTTCTGGAAATCCTATTGCAATCTATCATCCAGTGTTTGAGAGGTTTGTGGAAGACTGCCGAACAGCTGTTCCTACACAGGAAACATACGACTTTGTTGTGGAAGCCACCTTAACAATGTCCGCGTTCACTTATAAAGATTTACGAACGAAGTCATTTCACCGTTTGCTAGAAAAGTTTGTATAATTTTTAGCAAAATTGATATCAATACGTGCACAATAGATGGTTCTGCGTTGACCAGAGACGGAAGTTTTTTTTGTTGAAGGGAGGCCCGAACTTGGAGAAGGAAATGGTTGTCCGTATATTCAAGGCATTATATATTACGGGAAGATAGTAGCTAATTATCTGCTTGAAAAGAAAGAACGACGTTTGCCTTGTTTATTTTTTAAATGTCAGTTGATACTTATTTTTCCATTACTTTCAGTTGGACCATTAAAAATATATCTTGTTTGGATCTAGAGAGAGCTTGAAATGCTTCACATAACTCAGCAAACTTTTCTCTCAGAATCATTTTTGAACAACCACAATTGCAACTTATCTCCAAGAAACGTATTGCTTTTTTCAAATTCAGTAGATTCACTATTTGTCATATATGGATAATCCTATATAATAATTTTATTGCTTAAGCATAGTGGCTACAGTCTTATATTCACTCTCGATAAGATGAAGTCGTCGGGCTGGACCAAAACGTTCATATTATCGAAAGATTATCACAACGAGAGATCTTGTTATAACAAAGATCATATTTGAGTCGCTTGAAAAATCATTATATCAAGCGAAAATTTCTTTATTCAGAGTCTAGGGTGAGAGAATATAAAAACATCGAAATCTTGATTAATCGGTTTAATTTAATTGGTTTAATTTATAATAAAATTGGGCTCGATATAATGATATTGTAATCTCGCGATATCACGTTATAATGATGTTGTGCGATTAATATAGAACCAAGTACATGTATAGTAAAACGATCTCGATAGGATGAAGCGCTTAAATCATCACTATAATTGGGAGCCATTTTTTCGAGCATAACATCATATTAGGCCAACTTTATCTTATCGGGGGATCATTATATCGAGAGTGACTGTGTATAATCAAAGACGCGCTTTTGTGCCAAATAAAGACCTCGAAAACTCAAAGACGCGCTTTTGAAAATTTAAACTGGTCTATAATAATAATTACCAGGTTTGACTTTTTAAAACAAACTGATTGACAACTTCAAATGAATGGGCAAATTAAAACTGATGGTCAATACAATGAAAAGCAACTTTGTTTATTGATTTCAATTTTGACAGCTCATACAGACTCTAATATTAAGATCATGCTGACTACCAGTATCTAGGAAAATACAGTATATATTAATAGATGAAATCGCTGTTAATTCATCCAAGATGGTTCTTAGAGTTAACACAAAACTCAGCATGAAGGCAAAGAGAAATATTAAGATTACTGAGCACGTGTTATCCACTCGTGCAGTAAAGCAGCTTTGGCTGTCATCCTAGCATTATGATCTGCGTTCTGCAAATTTGCCATAAAGCGCCTCCCTATCTCGGACACTATCACTGACTCTCCGTTAATAGTAAACAACTTTCCGACTTGATACATATCTGATGAGCGCGTATACTTTCCAAGTTCTAAGGTATTCGTATCCCAACCCGTCAAACTTTCAAATTGAGGTATCTCATTCGCCAGATCTGAATGATCGAAGTCAATAAGCACATATTTGCCATCGACGGTCCGCAAAATGTTCGGCCATCGGATGTCTCTATGGACAAAACCAGAGTTACAAGTCCGTTAAGAATATCCTCAATAATCATCCGGAACTCGTCTTCTGTTTGTGGCAGGTGGTGAAATCCTGGAGTTTCCAGTGTCACCTTGTACAATCCTTTTTTTACACTTGGCAAGTCTTTTGCATGCATTAATCTGCGCTTGTGCCATGCCAGTTCATAGATCTGCATAAGCGTGTCTATGTTGGCGAACGGGTACAAATTATTAACGAAGAAATACGTTTCTCAACAAAATTGTCATAGAAAGTGATTGTTATCGCCCTTTTTCAATGTGCACCCCAAGAGCAATACGTTCGTTGAGAGGGTATCTTTGATGGTAATCATGATACGGATAATGTTAGTGATCGCACGAATTGCTAGAAGCCGATCAACTTGGATAGTCAAATTGAGCCAGTCGGTCAACGGGAGCAAAGTACGTGAACGACTCAAAGCGAAGAAACGGATGTCGCTCCCAGCCGCTGCATAAAGTCAATGTCACCGAAATATATAGGAATAATGGATGCCAACTTGGAACGAAGTTCTTCACAGGCAACGTCAAACTCGCTTTGTAATGCCTTCTCCTCGCCTTTCAGAATCAATACGTCATTCGACCAACACAGAAAATCCGGTCGTTTATTTTAATATGGTAATGGTAGATTTGCCCGTGACGTTGCGATACATTGTAACTGGAAGGCTGGAACCAAGCTTTTCCTGGAAGAACAGGATGACGTTTCTGAGAATCAGATCGATGAGACAATGTAACATGTCTTCGCCAACTGCAAGTTGAAGACAAGTATTTGTCAAAAAGGAGCTTCCAAATACAAATCACCTATCACTGGAAGTTTGTCGAGAAATGACAATTGGAAGATACTTTGTAGAGTCGTAACATTCGGAACAGAAGGTAACTTGACAGTAAGTACTTCGCAGACTTCAGTGGATCGATCTCTACGAAAGCGCTATACTGGATTGAGGAAAAAAACAATTCGAATCTCAATAATAATAAATGGATTGGATGGGAGGTCTACTCTACCCTATGTACACACTACTCAATGTTCCCAATGCCCGAGTCACAAAGTCGTTACCTGGTTGAGTTACTAAACATCTAGCTACGTCTTCCTTTGCTCCAAACAATAAGTCTCTTGTTGTTCCAACACGTTCCTCTCCCCTTGGTACTATTCCTGTTATCCACGCCTCAGTCTTTCCAACCTATCCAACTTCGCGTTAGCTTTCCCCAATTCTTGTTTCAACTCAGCGATGTCCATGTCTGACGAAGTGAAGTGTTTGTAAGAAGATGTGCTGCGCGATGTGATCTAATATACTAACAATGACATATTAGTATATTAGGAACTTTCTAACTTGCTTTAGAAATCAACCAAAACATAATAAATATCGTTGAAACACAATCTACAAAAAATGCTTACATTCACAAGCAAGTTCCTTTTTGAAGTGTTAATTGACTTCATTCTTGGCTTATTGCTAAATTGCATAATTTGGTCAGCTTAATTTAATTTTAATAAAAATTTTACAATATACAGTATGTAATTTATTAAAGAAGTTTAAAAATCATTTTATTAGTAAAAATCGTATAGTCACATCTCTATAAGAAGAACACGCTATATAAGAACAATTTTTAAAAACAAGCTTATATAAAGTATATTAAAATTTTCCCTATAAAAACACAATTATAAATTTTTATAAGAATCAAGTTTTTTTTTCTCCAAACCATGTTCTTATAGAGAGGTGCGACTGTATATAGAAAATGTAATTACTTTCTACCAATGAATGTTTATAATTAAATCAATCTTTATATGCATTAATTAAATTCATTTATAATATAAATTTAAGTATATTATTAATTTTTGCTAAATTCAGTTATAATTTTATAATTGATAAATTTATTTACTTTATTTTTTAAGATGTCTGAAATTAGTATTTTGAACAGGTTTTACTTAATACACAATCTATTTAGTAAAAAATTATGTTTCATATGATGAATTTAGTGCTTGATAATTATTTGTCTTAATTTGAATATTAAGAATGTTTAAATTAATTTATCAAAATAATTAGAATAAATAAATCATTGGAATATAGGTGAAGGGGGTATTGTGACGAAGTATCACATTTAAAAGGCAAAATTTTGAGCATACGGTGACTTTAAGTGTGATATTTCATCACGTAGTGATTGGAATTGCATGAAAATACCACCAACTGATGTGTTATGATTAGATGATACGAATGGTGGTATTTTGAGAAATTAGAAAAATATATAAAACAACAGTTTTTATTATTTTAAAGCGAATTGAAAACTTTATAAAGTTAAATTAAAATTTATGCAGAGGTCATAAACTTTTATTAATGAAAACTGTTAACTTCGCCACAATACCTTCACCTTATATAATCACTATATGTATAAATTTTATAATCCAATAATGATTCTCGTTATATATGGCGAGAACTGTAAAACGCGTTTAGTGTGCCTAGAATTTATGGCAAATTTCACTCTACGGGCAATCAATAATTTGTGCGAAAAACAATTTATTTTTTATATCAATATATATTGTAAAATCACATCAAAGTACAAGATAAAGTTCAGCTAGTAAGGCATTTCTTTCTGCTTCCTAAAGTATTCCGCTTGATGTGATGTGGACAAATATCCTTACGTAAATTGCAGCAGATGTAACAGTTAACATTAAAGATGATTATAATGAGATTAACCATTTCGTATTGTATAATAATAACTTTAAAATGTATTCGGATCAAAATAATATGAAAATAAAATATTTAATTAAAAATGTACAGATTGTAATCTATAATTTAGATTATCTATGAATTTTTCTTCTTTTTGCTTGATGTTTTGGTGTCGTCAATGTGAAATTGGTCACTAATAACATTAGGTTTTTACCTATTAGCACAAATAAATCACACAAAAATCATTAGCATTCCAATTATTGACTAACCTCATTGCCGTACAATGTGGTCCATTATCGCCAACAGCTCCCCAAGCCCTAATCATGAATCCAGTCGCATCACTTCCGGTACCGTATTTTACATCAGCACCATCGGGAATATCCAATTTAAGTTTTTGACTCGCTTTTCCGCCGGTGCAAGGGAGAGAACCAGACCACGCAAATTTTATAGCACCTTTAGGGCTGTATATGTCTAGTGAAGCGATTTTGGTAACTCCCGAAGAGCCACATGATACTTCTACGGTGATTTCATCACCTTTTTTGCATGTTTGGCCCGCTTTAGGGCTGGTTATTTTAAGCTCTTTATGAATAGAATAAGAATTAAAATACAGATTTTGTGATTTTTAAACAAAAATAGTAGAAATAGATTTTACCGCCACAGTTTGGTGTTTGTCGTTTAATAGCTAAGGCATTTGCGGTTTCATATAGTGCGACACTCAATACTGCGTATACAAAAAGTGCAAATAGAAGCGTGGATCTGAATTTATTCATTATCAATATAGAAAGAGGTGCAAAATAAATTTGGAATTTTTTTTATAGAGATAAGTCCAAATTGGATATATTAAGAAGAGAGAGTTTATTATTTCGATTGACTGACCCAAATTCACCTTTATATATATTTTTTTAATATGCGTATAAAATATAAAGGAGACAAACACACGTTTGTGGCTTTCAAGATGAAATAATAGTAACAATAATTTTGCATTGCCCTCTTCTAAGGAAATTCAAAGCCACTTTAGTGTTACTGTCAAAGCCATGATTGTGTAGACGCAGATCTCTCGTGTCTGAAAATCGGGCGGTTGATTTTTTTATGCGAAGGCTATAATTAATTAAAAAGGGTAACAGTCATTTTTGCGTT
This sequence comes from Ambispora leptoticha, assembly GCA_910591765.1. Lineage (NCBI taxonomy): Eukaryota > Fungi > Glomeromycota > Glomeromycetes > Archaeosporales > Ambisporaceae > Ambispora > Ambispora leptoticha. Next base: position 6,769 of record CAJVPS010000654.1, read on the forward strand.
GTAGATAAGAAAAACAAACTTTATTTTTGGGTATCGATGCATTCATCATCCAGATGTTAGAATCTTATCATTATTTGTTTGTCTTCTGCAAAACAAACACAGCACATAACAATTGTTAAACATGAAATTTTTAACTTGTTCTACTTGATCTTTCTGGCTTAATGCTCTTTGAAAAAAAAAACAAAAAAAACTATAGTTACAATGATCAGGGTACACTTGTCTAGAGCAATCTTTTCTAAGGCTTCATAAGCAATTTATTTTTGCGCAAGGAAAATTTACGTCGCAAGTATAATCGTGTTGCTTTTTTTTATCTTTATCACTTAATTAAAAAAAATTTTATTTCAAAACTAAAAATTTTACTCAATGAACTTGTTTTTCTAAAAAACAGATATTAAATTTATTCACAATAAACAGTTTGGATTTCTGTTGTTCTAAAAAAATATTTGATAACAGTAAAATATCATCAAATAATTGATCATTGTTTTTTAAAACGAATTATTATCGATACATGTTGATATCAATAAAATAGTTATTACTAAAAAAATCATTTAGACTACACAGTTCCAAATATGTCTTTGATTTAGGACCAATGTTGTCAACTGGGACTTAGTCCTTTATTGGCCAGCAGATTACTGAACATAACAAAATGACAACATATAATTTTTTGTTCATGTATAATAGCTATTGTGCAACTTTTGTCATAACCGAGTTAAATTGATCTAAAGTTATCGCGTGTGAAGATTTATTTGTTTTACGGACACATCAAGTAAAAATCTTTCTATTTTTTTCGACTCTTTGATTGTGAAAGAATTAAACTACATTTTTAAAAATTATCTAGTTTCCTGTTTCGAAAAATTTGATTTCTCTTTATCTAGAAATAAAGGCTTTCGCCAATACTTGTAATATGATATTTGCACGTTCAAAGTATAAGAATAGATATTATATAGCTTCACCTCGAACAATAACTTCATTTGAACAAATCATTTTACTAATACAATCAATGATAGTTGTCTGCATAAAACAATCTCCTCTATAAAATGATTTTAAGAACAAAAGCATAGTAATTATGAGATGGGCACATAATTTATATAAAAATAATTTTGAATGATTACTTTTAAAATCAAATGGGGAGTTTGATAATTGTTTAATGAGCTCTTTCTCATTATCAGATCAGACCAAAGTACTTTATTCTTTCTATGATATAAAAAGACTGTCAACTTTCCCCTTGATGAATGCAAAAAGCAATTAACAGTTATGTTGTTAAAAACCACTTGTCAAACTTTCACTTGTATCTAAAAATATGTTTAAAATTCCTAAATCCTGAGTTCGAGTTAATACATGTATTTACGGATCTATCATAATTCGACTGCATACATGGCACGATAGGTTTGATAAAAAAAATTTATCTAGAATAAAAATAAATTTTCGCTTAGCGTATATCTCCCTGCTTTTCAGTTCAAAATCGGATGCAAAAAGTATATATAAATTTAATCCCGAAAGACACCTATTATACTTTTGTGTAAAAATTTTGAAACGTCTCGCTGCTACTTGATTTTATTAAATTCGCTATACATGTAATGCAAGCAGAAAAGAAAAATGACAACAGTTATGAATTATTACGGTCAATCGAACTTGACTATTTTTTAATCAATACAATTAAAATTAAAAAGCAGCAACACCAACGAAATATTTTCCCAAATAGAACAATGAAAATTTGACAAACGACGAGAAAAAGAAATTCAAGCATAGATCTCATTCTTCACAAGGATATTTACAATATCACAATAACGAAAGATTACGTTTGTGAAAAATCAAAACATCAGCAGCCGCAAACAACACACAAGCATCAGGAGAGAAAAGACACGCAATAATGAACGAGTATCAGCATTGTACGAATGAATTCATTCGAGAACAATTTAGCAAATGGGCTTCTAGAAACGAAAGGATCGATCGTGAAATCCAAAGGACGCTACTGTTGTTCCATTAATTTGGAAGATTCTCCTCGTACAATAGGATGGAATCCGTTCGAAGGTTTATTAGATGTAAAACCGATAATATTTTTGGAGGAGACATAAAGGTTATCAAGCGGTGTGAGCGAAAGTGTTCATTCAATCTTTTGATTTTAAAAATCGAACCATTTACGAGTACCTCAAGCACGAGTGGTATTGAAGCATTTAGTGAAATCAGAACAAACTAATGAAGATTTTTTAAAAGAGGTAAAACTTTGTTTATGTAATACTTAATATAAGAGTTGTGATTATTGACAAAATATATTTATTAATTTGTATGATAAAGTCATGAAAATATGTACATGTACATGTAATTAGAACAACCTTTGTTACATGAACAGTTCTTCAATCTCAACGATTTGACATTTTAGACATCACAAAAAATCCACAAGCTGAAGACTATTTACTAGCTGAATATGAAATGAAAGAAAACCTCAAAGCATACATTATGCTACCATGACTTGGGCAGAAATATACAATATATTACTAATCTCTCGCAAACATTATGAAATTCACTATTGCATCGCAATATACACTGGAAACGTATTATTACGAGAATACGACAAAGATGGGTGTTTTCCAGCCTGATTCAATTAACAACAACTCAATAAAAAAGATTGTCGGTGTATGGGGATTATCATTCATAGCTCCAGAAATTCTTAAAGAAAACAAATACTTTGCCAAATCTGGTATCTATGCTTTTGGAATGTTGATGTATATGATGGTGACAGGGTTTTCTTTACCAATTATGCGGATGTTGAATGCGATTTAACATATAGAATCTGTAATGGCTGGTGACCAATATTCCACTCTGCGACGAATACAGAGCAAAAAGAACATCTCAAGTTAGTTAAAAGACAGATGCACATGAATTGTTGAGAAAGCAAAATTCAAGAACAAAAATATCAAATTTGATCTACACAGAAACTGCGCGAGAAACTAATGATTATGGTGGTAACGAGTTGATGATATTCGTAGCTATCTAAATAAAAGGCAGCAAGATGATGAAGAGGGTATGCAATTGTTTTGTGATCTTTATGTATGGTACAAACGGTCTAAAGATATCCAATATTTAATCAATATTTAAACTGTAAAGGAATTAAATATATAACTATTAAAACAAATACATTATTAAATAGTCTTTGATATGTTCTACCAGTATGTTATAAAAATTAGTTGTAGTTAGACATTTTTTAATATTAATAGTCAAACTTTCAGAACCTGATATATCACGTGTATGATTTTTAATTGGCTAAATTTCAACATGCAAAATTACATTATTATTTTTTATACAAAATTAATTTAGTATTATCTTATTTGAAAAATCATTAAAGTGAAGTACAGTGATGTGCAAAAAAAATGACAATTAGCTTATGAATTGAATAATTATTCAAATAATATAAGTATTTATATATATATTCTTTAATATCTAGAGAATAAGATGATAAAATAAAAAATCTTAATAAAATTTTTCATAAATTTGCATTTTATGTTCAAAAATTCAGCTTATAAAATTGATTACAAAAATTTATATATGATTTTTTATAATATAAATATTAAATATATAGTCAAAAAAATACTTTAAATTATATTTTACTTTATTATACAATAATAAAGTATTGAAAAAAACTTAATAATATCTTTTTTATAATATAATAAACAAATTTACTTAAAACTTAATTATATAATAACTTATTAAAATTATTTTTAATTAATATTTTAAAAAATTTTTGTAATCAATTTTACAAGCTGAATTTTTGAACATAAAATACAAATTTATAAAAAATTTTATTAAGATTTTTTATTTTATAATCTTAAGTATACTTATTCTCTAGATATTAAAGAATATATATATAAATGCTTATATTATTTAAATAATTATTCAATTCATTATAATTAAAAAACTAATTGTCATTTTTTTTGCATATCATTGTAGTTCAGTATAAAAATATTAATATATTAGATAAATATTAATAGATTATTTTTTCAAAATAAAATTTTAATTCTGTTTTGTTTTATTAAATTATTAAATATTTAAATTTATTTAAATATAAAAAATTTTATTATATATCTTTTATAAAAAAAAATTTACTAATAATAAACTTTTTAAATTATTATTTCTTAAATTTTACTATATAAAATTTGATTAAAATTAATATAAAAATTATATAGTAAATAATTTAACTTACTAAACTTTGAATCTTAATATCTTTATAATTACTGATTTAATTTTTATAAAATTTAGAATATATATTTATCAAATCTACTTGCATAATTTAAAATTCTAATATTGCAAATTGATAGTGATAATATTAAAATATCTTTTTAAAAAAATAATTTTATTTTAGTAAAGTAATGCTTTATTTATTATTTAATAAAGTATAATAAAATAATTAAAATAATATAAAAAGTTAAATTTAGATTATTTTTTATTTAATATAAAAATATAAAGAATAGTTAAAATTTGAATGATTTTTATTAGAAGCAATTATTAATTTATGTTGGTATACCAATCTTTTTATATCAGACCATATAATAAATATTTTTAAATTTTTTATAGATTTATCAAAATCAAAATTGTTATTACCAGAACTACTGTATCAGCAAAATTATTATCAAAAGTAATATTAGAACTGTCACAGGAAGTTTTTTTCCATTATTTCATTATCTCCAATAAAATATCAAATATAAAAAAGTTTCTAATAAAATATCCAAAAAATATATTTAAAATATATTCAATAAATTATTCTGTAATAAGACAACAAAATATATACAAATAAGGTGTACTTTAAAGCTCTAATATTATAAATGCCTATTATTGCGTATAAATTGTTCCGGAAAAGGTATATATTATTGTGATCGAATTGATTAAAGGCTTTAGTCTATAAAAGTAACATTAGAATAGGCCATTTGTAAAGAAGTTTATCAAATAAATGAATAAAAGACTCTCCAAGTAATAAAGAACACCTTTTTGATCTTCGTATATTCCTTCATGCGAAATACCATACTCTCGCCTGATTAGGTTCACTGCTATTTGGATACCTAATTGATTGTACAGCTGCTATAATATCTTCTAGTTTCTTATGCGTTTCCCCGAATTTCATTGCCGCAAAAGACACGCTGGGCTAATATCTTTTGTTTATGGTGGAATTAAAGATTGATAATCGATCGAGCAATAATCCAAAGCAAGAAAATAGATTGATGAAAAAATACATTTGGAGGATATTCTTTTGTCGAGTGAAAGAGAAAGAGTCTATTATATAGAACTTGTGTGTACATATGGACCAACAAAATGAAGTTTTTCATCAAAGATCAATCCATTTAAAAAACTTCAAAAATTTCTCTTTATATTTACAACCAAGCTTTCGTCCAACCGTGTTAATAAAGTCAATCCAATGCGACTGAATAGCGATATCTTTATTTGTCGCAATGGTATTGTTCTTATTATTTTTGCTATTGCTTGTCTATAATATTTTTGCTATTACCTTATCTAGTAGATTTTTTGAAGTTTCAGCATCTGGAAGAATAGGAACCGGATGTTCACTTTCCGCTCTCCAAGACTTCAGTCTATCATAACAAAAGTTTCATCATGAATTTCTTGATAATAATAATATTATTATCTTGAAACTCATGTATAATGATAAGATAATCATCGAATGAGAAGCCTTTATGATAGATATTAACTAAACTTTTGGGTTCCTATAAACTCTTATAATTTCTTGATAGACATGCAAGCCGCACGCATTGTAGCACCAGTCGCGATTCCATCTATTATCCAAAAGACAATCACGCAAAGTTTAATATTATTTACATATATTGTTAAAATAATATTACTTTCTTAACTAATCAATGACTTACCATCAACAAGAATGACTGTTCTATCACAAGCATCAACTGGTGGCTTATCTTTTCGATATTTCATATCACGTCGTTGAAGTTTCTTTTTCTATTGGGTTGATAATTACTCAAAACTTGGAAATATTATGCAAAATATTATCATCGTTGAAAGTAAAGGAAAGGGATAAATCCTTGCCCCGCGAGCAATGACACGAATAACTGACTCATTCTATAATATTCAACTGATAAATAATGTCATTGTTGTAAACTATTGTAGTATCGGTGATAGCCTATAATTGAGCGATTTAAGATAAACGCTATTAATAAATTATCAAATAATCGTTGGCCTTACAACCATCTTGAGTTCTTCTTGTCTACAAACGTTCAATTAATTTATTATAAATGATAATATAAGCGATTTATTCATTAGTGTGCAAATAAATAGATTTTAACAATCAAAGTAGCCATACATAGCTGATTATTTACTATCATATATTTACCCTTCCACGCCAATCTTTCTCACCACGAAAACGTCCAATGGTGCGCCCAATCTCTCTGCAATTTGATATACAACCGGGACTCCTTCTCTATTGTTCAAATTCAAATTCATTTCAATGTTATTTTCTTAATATCGAGTTTCCGTTTGTAACGTCTCTATCAAAACTGCGGTCATTAAATACCTTTGATAAAGTCAGTACAACAATATTCTCAGCTTTTTCTTTAGTATCAGCTGTTTTTTATAAAGTTCTCACGCGAGAACTTGATCTGCTTCGACGTAGTTTTTTTCAACATTGATTATTCTAAACAAACTTCTACCTTAACAAACTTTCTATCTTCTAAGTATTTAGAGATCGACTTTGATCACAAAACATATCATTTTGTCATCATAGATATCTGTAAATTTTTTTGATCACGTTTTTGTTTCCATTCAGCACAGATGAATTAAATTGTCATTCTATTCTAGTCTTTTAAATAATGAACCCTCTTGAATCGAGTAAGCAGGACCACTTTTCAGAGGACAAAAATGTATTACTAGAGGAGGAGATTTCGCGACTTGAGAATCCTCCGTTCACAGATTTTTACGATGTCGAAAAAGAAGTGGGTGAAAGTTTTCTTTTTTGTCAAATAACTTATTTAGTCATTGTAGTTGTTGAAAAATCGAAATATAAACTAAATTAATAATTTTTTGTGGCATTCAACAAAATTATCATTGACTTGTTCCGAGTTAAAACCAATCGAGGCCTTGGGAATGATAACTAAATTGTATTTTTCAAGTTCAGTCACCTTACGATTCAAAATTGTCTCATATGACTGAGACATTATGTCACTGGCTGATCGTAATAAATTTTTCGATGATCTAATAATTATATAAAATGGATACTTTGGGAAATCCGACACTGATTTCTTCACACGAGCAGATCATCATCATCTCTTATAAATACCCCAAAACTAAATTTAATTTTCGACCCAAAACGTTGTCGCTATTGTATTTCAACTGCGAAAGTTTTAGAAATAGTATTTTTTTTGCCTACTATACTAGCCTTACAAACAATAATGACCTCATCGTCAGAAAGAGAGAGAGAGCGAGCGGCCTATCAAAAGCTCGAAAGCAAAACACAGGAAAAGCTTCAAATACTTCAAAGTCTATTGCCCAAAGAACCAATAGCTTTTCCAGAGCGCGCGAGAGGCAATAACATCTTTAGTCCAAATCAAATAACACCAGTCGAGTTTGAAAATGGGTTTGATGAATGGGCTACATACTTTGTGGACGATCCGCCAATTCCACGACCTCAGAGTCATCGGTACCTTTGGCAACCACCACCACAGGTATTTATTCTCTTGTGTTTCATGAGTGCGATAAACGTGGCAGACAAGTTTGTCGATAATGGATAATGGTTTTACGCGATTATTGTCTTTTTCATGGAAAAATCATTATAAATATCGAATATACATTAAATCTCTCAAGGAATACTAGCTCTAAGACTCTAAACTATTATCATGTATTGTAAATTTCACAGAAAAAAGAGGAGCCTCAAATATTACGAGACATAGATTCTCTAAAACGTGCACTTAATATCACGGAGATTCAAATTGGGGTGACAGACTTGACGCCTCCAGAAATGCGCATGATACTATCAGGCAGACAACCACAACAACCACCACAGGCACAACCTCGATTACCTCAACCGACAGCTAACACTCGACAACCAGAAAGAGTGCCTGACACAAAGCCTGTCGATCAAGAAAAGAAATACAAAAAGATACAAGCAGAAGTTGATAGAATGTAAGATAATTTATCTTCAAATTTGTCATTAGTTATCAATATATTTGGTAATAATGGCATTTCTTGAACAGTATCGGGGAGACAAAGTTGAAAGAACAAAGAGAGAAAGAGGAGGCTGAAAGGAAGAAAAGGTTAGGAACGAGATAATATCCTTAAACATATTAAATAATTAGTTTTTATAAGAGATTAATGATTCTTAAATCTTTGTTATTAACAGAGAGGAGGAAGAACGGGCAGCAGCAGCAGAAAAAACTCGCCGTGCCTTAGCAGCGCAGGCGCAAATAAAGCCATTGCGACCATTATATGAACCAATATCATCTTTGGGATGTAAGGGGATCAAAAAACCAAAAAAAGAAACACTATTAAGAAAAAGGGCAACTCGTCGAATATCTAATCCTTCCCTAGCAGAGGCGAAGTCTGCTATAGCGTCGAGCAGTCGCACCATTGAAAAAGGAAAAAATAAATTTCATTCAGAGGTAAGTGTTTATTAATCGAATGAATTTAACATATTTAATTCATTCAATGTAAAATTTATCATTATAAATTTTAAGGATGAAGGAATAGACATCGATATCACGATGGAGCAACGGCGACTGTCAGATCTATTACGTTTGGGTTTGTTGAGCCCATTGTCTGTGTCATTATCAACTAAGAATAAGCAACAAAAGTCTGTTGCTGCGCTCAATATAAACAAGCCGAGAACTGGTCTAAATAGAGGCCGATCGCGATCTCGATCTCCTAATCGAGGATCAATCTCACGTGCCCGGTCTAGGACGCCTGAAATAGTCAATGCCGATACGCGTAATAAATCGGCCAATGCTATTGCTGTTGACGAAAAGAAGAAATCAACTATTAAATCATCAACAAATAAACAATCACGATTGACCACAAAACAAACTGAAAAGTTCAAAGAATCTGAATCACCATATGCACCAGCGCGGAAAGTACACAAAATTTCTGCAGGTGATGATGCAGCATCAAGATCTTCCGCCGTTAATCCGGTAATATTCATTTCTGATTATATATTACAAATCCAGACAAATTTTTTTGCTCTCATATTACATGTCCTGAATTTGCTTTCATTATAGTCATCCAACGCAACATCCAACAGCTTAAACCCGCTGCCGAATCAAAGTTTAGTAATAAAGTAACCGAGTGTTCCATTCTTTCCTTGTCAAGCTTTACTTTTTTAAATAATCTATACGGATTAATTAAATATCATCATTCTTTTTATAGACTTCGAATTCCAGCAAGGGCTACCGTCGATATGGAGATTGATGAACAGGAAACAACGCCTTCTAAAGACGAAAGCGCATTGCGGAATACGAGTAATAGCAAAGAATCAAATTCTGCAAACAATTTATCGTCATCGAACCAAATTCAAACATCTTCCTCGAAGACGGACGATTCTGGTAAGAAAAAATCTTATTAAATCGTTTTCTCGGATTTTTATTCATAACGTTCTGAAATTCACATATTTATCCTATTTTCAGTAACCTTCAAGAACACAGATGATGACGTTCAAAAGTAACTAGATAGAAATTTTCAAACAACTTTGGTTTTTTTCTAATTCATGCTGAAAATAATTTCATATTTTTACAGATTCGCGGAAATCGGTAAAAACTATAAACGCAAAGGAGAACGAAAAATTAATGAAGCAGTAGCAGCAAAAACAAAAATCACTGCAGAGCTTCATCGTGCTGTTGAGGAACGCAACAATGTAAAAAGAGTAGTTGCCGAAAAAGAATCTCTCCTTAACAGCAAATTGGATTATAAGAGGGCACAGGAGGATTATAAGAAGGCAAAAGAAGACCTCAAGGAAAAAGAAGATAATTTGGCCTTAGCAGAGGATAAATTCAAAAGTGGGAAAGCCGAATATGCAAATAATTTGAAAGCGGCTTTCCGAGACCTTGCCAAGTCGCTTAGTGCATACACTCGGATGTGAGTTTTATGTTCAATTAAAATCCTGCTTTTTATAGACTTAATTGATTAATATATACTATGTATTAAACTAATTTTTAGGTACGCTTGCCAGGTCTCATCGTCGACGAATAAAGGCAATCAACTTTATTCAAGTTCTTTGGAGCATTTGGTAGCCGAAACTATTTCTTGGGCTGCAAAGAACAACAACAGAGAGTTGGAAGGTCTCAGGTAACGAAAGAAAAATTTATTCCTTTATAACAAGATTGGAAAATTATGATTTATTATTGTGATTACTCTTTTTCAGTCTTTCCCTCCAAGGTCTGTTGAAGATACAGGAGGCAAAATGCAAACCTCAGTGGCAAATGTTTGCCTTAAACCTTGCTGAACTCTTGGAGGCTTACGAATGAGTCTTCCAACTCCCTCCTGCGAAGAAAAGAATAAGAAGGCAAAAGGCGCCGAATAATTATTCATTTATTTAAAAAAATTCAATCATATCAATATCCGATAAAAAAAGCTTAAATATATGTTATGTAAACAAAGTGCGAGCATAATAATAGTAATTAATAGTTGTAACAGTAGTAGTATAAATTATTATTTTTCTCTTTTAAATTCGCCTCGTTCTACCAATAGTAATTGTCGAATTGAAACTTTTCCAAAGCGCAACGACATTCTCAAAGTCTTTACCGACTGCAGTGACACTATCCAGATCTTTGGATAGCAATGCCATGTTCGTGTTTACTTGTTCGATACCCTAATTTTTTTAATTTTATATATACATAGATAAAATAAAGAATTTACTTTGTACAAATAGAAGGTTATTTATTACCTGAAGAATATTGTTGAGCAAATTATCACGTTCTTTTTTAGAATAGTGTATGTTCGGCTGTGGTATTACTATTATTAGTATTAACATTAATTGACTCCAAAATTACTTGTTTACATAAAATTCTAGCATGCGTGGCTGGCGAATGCCAAATCAACAAACACCAGTTTATATGAAACAAATGAAGGTAAAATCTAGTAAATATAGGCCATAGTAATATTATGAATGAAGGAATAGACACCGAAAATTCAAATTTTAAATTTCAAAAAGTATACTATTGATTACTAAATAATTCAGTTTTAAACGAAAAAAAGTGTCCTAATGTAGATGTGTCGAAAGAGTCAAATAGAAGTTTAAATCATGATGGAATTATAATCACGGTAAAATTTTATAAGTTCATTTTATAAAAAATACATTTACTGTACGTACGTGCATGTATTAACATTTGTTACCAAATGGTTACAGATATCGAATCTACAGATCTCACAAAGCTTGTGGGTCAACTATATTTACTTTAAGAAAATCTTCATCGTAAATTTCGTTAACAGTTCTCCCTCATCCATTACCATATACATGAACTTTCATAACTATTGTTATTATAGAAATATTAACAAGAATTTTACTTGTTGCTGCCTTTTTGTTCAACAAAGTTAATTCAGTATAGCAAATATAATATTCAAAATTACAATAATTATGAGAAATTAACTTCATTGACATGATTTTTTATTGTTTTGACCATGGAACTGGTGAAAATTAATATCTGTGATAAATGCCAATCAATCAAACATCATCGCTGACAGGTAACTAAAATGAAGAATTAAAGTTCACATAGAAAGTAATTGTGTTTTAGTTTATTTTTTAAAATTAAAGAGTAATTTCAAAGACCATTGCACAAAAAAACCTGCATAATATGCATTTAGCCATAAAATTTAGTTTAATAAATTTTTTAGCATATCTGAAATATAATAGTATTACACTTCTTCTAAAAATATTGAATCTAAAGAAAGTACAACATAATACAATATGAAAGAGCATGACTGAATAATTTATAGAGAGCGTGATTCCCTAATTATTCTAAAAGTCTTCTGTGAAAGTTTTTATGAAAACTATTATATAAATAATAGAAGAGTACTTAAAAATAACAGAGAAGTTAAAGATAGAATTGTTGATGAAATTCCAAAAGAAATACAGATAATTTCTGCTTATAATCAATATAAAATAAAATATTGAACTTTTAACAAATTATTTAATATAAGAATTAGATACAAAGCAAATTCTAAAAATCATAAACTAATATATATCAACTTTTTAAGACAAAATAATAAAGCTATTAATTTATTAAGTACAAATGAAATAAAAGCTATCAATTTACTATGAAATAAAAGAGATAGGATTCAAAGTATAATTAGATAAGTTTCAAAATAATTTAATATTTATCTTTATTTAAACTACTTATTGCTTAATTCTCTAATTATTCTTTAAATATTCTTTTTAGAACTATATTAATTTGATATGCAAGTTTACAAGATTTGAAGTATAAACTATTAATTATTTAAGAGTTTTTAGAAAAAGAAACATGATTATATTTTGATATAAAGAATCAAATATAAATATAAAGACAAAACAAAGTTTAATTATAATATATAATATTTAAAAATAAATATTAATATAAATATTTTTATAATTAAAAAAATAATATATAATATAAATATTTAATAATCATATTTTATTAAAAAAGAGAATGCTAATATTTAATATATAAATTTATAAGTAATATTTATATTAATATTATAAAAGTATAAATTTATATAAGAATAATATATATTAATAATTTTTTAAGTTAAAATTGCAAATTATTCTAAATTATTAGCATTATATTTTTAGATAATAATAATTATCAGATTGATTTTTTGAGATCTCTATTATTTAAAAATACAAATAATTAAATTTCAAGTTATATATATTATATAATATTTTTAATAGAATCATTTATATATTTTTAGCAACTAAAGATATCATAAAGTCCTGATAATAAGCAACCCTCTACGTCATCATTTTTGAGATCAATTTTTAGGAGGGTTACTTATTTTTGAGCTCTTTAAATAAACGTAGATATATTGATGACTAATAATCCAAATCAAATGTTCTATAGCTTATCAGATTTGTCTTATTGAGGTGATCATTTTGATAGTTTTTTCACTTGAATCTGCTCACTGGTTATCAAAATACTTGAAAATATTTACTGCTATATATTAAAAATTACTATCGCAAATAGGGGTTGCTTATTCAACTTTTTTAGTACTTTTGGATCTGAAGGGGGGATTGCTTATTTTAGAGGGTTGCTTATTATCGGAACTTTACAGTAATAAATTTTTAATAAATTATCTTTTAAAATAAATTTTATATAAGTGTAAGATTATTTTGGTAAACAAGATAAAATATGATATGAATAAGTTTTAATTTTATAATTTATAATTATTTTTTATTATTTAAAAGTATTCAGATCTGAGAGAAAATTACAAAATAGAGAGATCTTATTTATAACGAAAAAAATAAATACAAAAAGTGAATAAATTAATAATGAAATCTATTTTAAAATATATATGATTGAACAGAATTAATTAACTTAATTCACGTCTTTGGAGGGCAACTAATCATAATCCAATAATTAATAATGATATAAATAATAATATAAATAAATAATAAAAAGAATGAATAAAAATATAAAGAAATAATTAATAATAATATAATTAAAAACATGAATAATCTAAATTAATAATTATGATACACATGGTGATTATCTGAGTAATAATGTGTTAAATCTAGATATATTTAATACATAATGATCATTTGTGTATCCAGAGTGAAAATAATCTTCTTAAAAATGTAATACAAAGCTAATCTGTTATACAGATAGTACAAAATGAAGATCTAAGCTAAAAGAGATCTAAAAAGAGATAACTCAATTAAAATTGTTACATTTATAATTATTTAATTTATTTTTTAAAATTAATAATTACAAAAATTTAGTTATATTTTATAATTCTATTTTGAATTTTAATATAATAATTATTAATTATTAATTATAATTTAAATTAATAATAATTAAAATTTATTAATAATTAAAATTTATTAATAAATTTTATAAATTATAAAAATTTAATGAAATAAAAAATATTTATTAATAAAATTATAAAGTTTAATATAAAGAAAAAATTTTAATTTTTATTATATTTTATTAATAAATTTAATTTCTATATATTATCTTTAATTATTATTATAATTAAAATTAATATTTTGAATTAATTAAGTTTAAATTTTTTAAATTTAAATATTTAAGAAAAATTTTGAATAAATTAATTTAAATATTAAATATTATTAATAATATATTTTAATATTTAATATAAATAAATTTTTAAATATTTAAATAAATATTTTAAATTAAATTTAAGATATTTACTTAAATTAATTCAAATATTAATTTATTTTTTAATAAATATAATTTTTTATATTTTATTATAAAATAATAATAATAATAATAATAATAATAATAATAATAATAATAATAATAATAATAATAATAATAATAATAATAA
>CAJVPS010000655.1:0-21233 GCA_910591765.1 Ambispora leptoticha
TTCAAAATAAATTTATTAATTATAGGTTTATATATATTTTTTCAGATTTTTTAGATTTTTTTTTAATTATAAAATTATTATAAAAATTTTTTAATAAATTTTATTATAATTTTATAATAAAAAAATATATTAAATATATATTTAAAATTTATTTAATATAAAAATAAACTTATTTCTTAATGAAATTATAAATTAATTTAAAGAAAAATTTTTGATTTCAATATATTTAATGATAAAATTTATTTTCTAATAATTATAATTATAAACTATTTTTATAAAATTTTAATAAATTTTAACTTATTTAATATAATTTAATATTTTATAGCTGAATTTTAAAATAGAATTATTTAATAAATATTATTTAAATTAATCTTAAAATAATATTAATTAATATAAAAAATAAATAATAAAATATAATTAAATATTTTTTATAATATATAATATTCTTATTAATAATTTTTTCAAACTTTTTTTAATAAAAATAATATTATTTAATATCAAAGTACTGTTTAAACTATTTTTAACTTTCTTTAATATTTTTATTCTTAAGTAAGTAATTTTTAAAAGACTTTTAATATTATTATCTTAATAAATTTATTAATAAAGTATATAGTTGCATCAAATACTATATTACTACTAAATTTTTAAATAAGTGTTATCTCAAATAATTGTTATATAAAATGCTAATTAGATTTTGCATAAAAAAATTCATCAAATAAAAAATAATAAAATATAATATAATATATACTGATATTATTATTAAAGTGTCCTTTGAAAAATTCTAAATGCTCACTTAATTAATATTTAAATTATTTAAAGTATATATTATAAAACTGATCAATACTTATATGACAATGTAATTTTTTTATTGTACATATCCTACTTCAAGTATTGGATTTAACTAAGCTAGTTTAAAACTTTTATTTGCAATGGATATTAAAATGGACAAATAAGATTGCTTGTTTTTTGCTATTTTTATTTTTTTTTCTAATTGCCTGTGAGAATTTATTCAGCGTCAAAATTCATTTAAAATATTTGATTTGAGCCTTTATATTTCTTGAGTTTTGTGAATACTTGCTTATTTATATTTCTGAACGATCTCATTATGTGAAAATTTATTTCACGAGATATTTACTAACTAAAAGCTAGAGTATCCTATAGTCGTAAAGCTATTTTTAGAGAATAAATAAACAAGATCACAACCAATTAGCAGCAATATAAAATCACACCCATGCTTTAGCTTTTAACGGTGGAAAATCACGAAGAGAAGTTCTATTTCGAAATGCAAAAAATTTGTGTGACTAATGTCAGACATTTTTACTTGCAGGATAAAAAGTGTGACTGCACATGTCCGAAAATTCGAATGTTGTGAAACCTACAACTAACACGAGCGTGCAAATAAAAATCATGTACTAGCGTTAGTGCGTAATTATTGTAAATCCAAAGAGTTTGTTTTCTCTTTGAGCACTATATTTTCTTCTTTATATTTCACGACCGTTCGACGAAGGTAATTATTCTCTGCTAGCAAATATTCTATTTTCTTTGAATAAAAAATCAGATAACGACAAATCGAGCGTGCGTTAGATGGATACTATATTTTTATGAAGAAAAATGAAAGAATATCTAGTGAACGGAACACCTTTACAATATCCGTCTCCGCAAAATTTTTCGACCCATTCATTTCAAGATGTTTCTGTTGCTCATCCTCATTTAGTCTTACTTTATAAACTTTCTCGTTTAATTCCTCTTTCAAAAGTTCGATCTCGTGGTTTGAAATGCCAAAAAGCAGAGAAGGGTCGTCGACGTCAATATTCGTTTTTACGGTTTCTTGATTCTCCAAATATTCATCATCAACAAAGTTTGATGAGTCGTGACGAGGAACATTATTATCGCAGTGAGAACAGACAAAGTGATTGCATATTTCTTCGATTGCTACAGCGCCGAAGGTGCAAGCTGGCCAAGGGCAAGGTAAATTTGGAGCATTGGTGTGTATGGAGTTATATTTTGAGAGAGAGGAAGGCATATTAGAATTTGCTTGAGCGGTGCCAGTATACATGATTAATTGTTTATATTATATTTATTAAAATGATGAGTTATATTTATAAATGTAATTAACACCGCCTAATTATTCTTTTAACAATACACGTAGAAACAATGATCGAAAAATAA
Organism: Ambispora leptoticha; assembly: GCA_910591765.1. Classification (NCBI taxonomy): domain Eukaryota; kingdom Fungi; phylum Glomeromycota; class Glomeromycetes; order Archaeosporales; family Ambisporaceae; genus Ambispora; species Ambispora leptoticha. The sequence continues at coordinate 2,170 of CAJVPS010000655.1, forward strand.
GTTTATTGCGGATAATGTATCCCTCCCTAATACGTACAAACAGTGAATTTGTCTTGTATTAATTGTTTAGATTTCATATAACGATAACCCTTGTCGCAAAAGTACATGTATAAAAACAAATCACGCGCAATTTACCAAAGAATATCAAATTTAGCGAACATTCAAAAATTCATATTTATTTAGTAATAGACCTGTTAGAAAAAAAATCATAAAATTCTCCTGCATAATAATGGTATTAAGTTTTAAAATCATACGCTCGAGTTGTTAGCCGAAAATTAATGAATACTAGTGTAAATGATAGTAATTTGAAGAAGATTAAAAAAATACAATACAATATGTACAATTTTAAATTATTAGAAAAAATTATTATATACAAAGTTGAATGCTGAAAAATTTATAAGTTTCTAAAAAAAAAAATGCGGGTTCGTCTTATCACGTTCAACATTGTTGAAATAAGGGTTCTGCGTTACCATGTTCTGGTAGAGGTTTTTTGGTTCGATTTAACGTAAACTTTGTATCCTTCGAATGGGTTGGCATGTTGGTGTGTTGTCGTCATCAAGACGATTAAATTCGATTTTTTACTTAATTCATACTAATATTCGAAGAAAAAAAAAGAAATTCATGGTTTATCAATCAAAAAACTCCAACAACAATAATAATCCATTTGATCTTGATCTTTTGCTACTTACTTTAATGTCACGGTTTGCCGGCCAGCAAATCGATCCGACTGAGATTCATATTTTCGTTGTTTTTTTTTAGCATATTCTTTTTGCGAAATGACTCGAAATAAGATTCTTTCTTATGTGTATAGAGAAAGGTGAGCATCAAGTGCTAAAGAAAATTCAACAGACCCGTTGAAAGGCGTCGTATTTAAACTTTTTGAATGATTAGAACCATTTGAAAAAAGCAAGATCGTAAAATCGTCATAACGCAACACGAAACATCGGTCTGGTCGTCTCATATGGTGTTATGTACGCTGTGCCAATCATTGTGAACTTCTTTGTTTCGCAAAAAATTTACTTATAATGTTTCGCAACCAGGCGTGGAATTAAAATATACTACCGCTTACTCCCTAAACACACATTATGAAATGATAATTTTTAATTGCTTGCTAATACACATACTCTGGAACTATGTGAGAATTTCATTTTAGTGCATTGGTTCAAGAATTTCTATTATTATTTGCTAACGACACCACATCTAACGCATGCATACATACGAAAAAAGTCAGAAAAAACCGGAATTCCAGCACACAGAGATAATCACACGTTTTCCGTGCTACCGTCGGAAACACCGAAGGTGCTGTAAAAAATCCTGACCCTTGGATTCATTTTTGTATTTGTTGTGGTCGAAATTATTTGTTGTCGAGAGAATATCTACGGTGGTATGAATTTAACGCATGCCTACGTTTGAACTTTTTATTTGGATCACGCAGATGGATTCTAATTTTTGATTGATATCTTACCCATAGAGGAACGTACACACGCGAAGAATTTCAAATTCCACAACTTGTTTATAGGCTATACGTAAATAGAATTGTGCTAGCCCGGTGTGGTGCATACAATTCACATGTGTCATATTCCCAATTCAACAAACAGCCAAAATTAAAAGATTTTTATGTCATTTGTTTGGAACAATCACTTTTAATGAATTCCCACTAAAAACCGGTATTGGAAATTCAGCTAAAATGAAACTTTAATTTAATAAGGAAATTAAAGGAAATCGGCTAAAATGAAAACTTTAATTAAAGAAACAGTAAAAATGGAAATTCAAGCTTTATTCAAGGTTCCGTTTTCTGATTGCGAGGATACAATCAACACATTGTTCACAAAATAAATATTCGAATAAAGTTTTTTTCTGATCAATCAAGTTTCGTAACCAGTCTTCAAGGATACGTGTCTCAAATGATGGACATTTATATATTTAAGTGCTCGTTTTGGTCATGCGTAAATTAAAAAAATATTATTATCGCTATTGATCTTGCTCCATATATTGGCTAGCTCAAAAAATCTTGTTCCATATATTGGCTAGCTCAAAAAAATTACATCCTTAAAATAAGAGCCACGAGAAACCTTTAAACAGGATTTTTTTGAGATTAATTGTTTTTATTTTGTTTCATCTTAAAAGATTTATACAGATTCAAATAAAACTTCAAATTTTTAGGGCAAATAAGTTAGCTTGATCCAGTTAGATCATTGAATTGAGTACAGAGATAACGTTTACTTATTCACATACACAAATACCCTCTATAGATAGCCCTTCTCAATTTATTTATAGTTATTTGGTATACGACAAAACGGGGACGCTAGTCAACGGGTCAAGGTCCAGAGCAATATATAATCAATCCCTACCTGATGTAACGGGTTTCTTAATAAAAGCTCGGTATAACGAACTTTTTTGATCCGCTATATCCAGCTTCGCTGTGTAATGGATAACTAACTTTGGGGGTTATTGACTATTAGAGTGGTGGTCTAACTGTACATGTCAAATCGCATAGCTAACGTGGACAAAAAGTTTATTATTATTAATTGAGGGTGAAAACTTAACTTTAAATGGCATATAAAGAAAAAAATAAAAAAAAACATGAGAGATAAAGTACATTTATACATATACATATACATATATGTATGTATGTATGTATTTTATTTATATTATTAAAATAATATCAACTTTTACCACCAAGCCATCCATTATTATTACTTCGTCTCACAAAAAAATTTGTAGCACTCATTGCAGCTCTGCCCACCGAAATAGCAAAGGTTGTCATAAAACTAGCCATTATAGCAAATATAAAAAACGGAGTTACAACTATAGACGCCGAACCTATGATAAATCCGTTTGTTATTACAAACATTGTGACTCCTTTTAAAAAAGATACAATTAATTAATTAGAAAACGAGTTTAATGGCGCAAAAAAATAATTCACCTTACTAACCAATAATCGCGGTAATCAAAAATCCGCCAACAGACCAAACCAAAAACCACAAAAGCGGCAAACTATACCAAAACGCGAACGACAACAAATAGTCGCTCAACAACTGATGGCTTCTTATGAACTCGTGAATTACATCGCCTCGAGTTTGCAACCAGTCGGGTGTATGGAGTCGATAATGGTAGACCAAAAACTTGCAGATTGTGTGAAAGTAAGGTATTAAATAGTTTTTAATGTTTTGTTGAATCGTGGTAGCATCAAAATCGATAGGAAATGGCATAGAATCAGGTGCGCTGGTAGATGCATAATTGTTCTTTGTAGGCATTTCTTCGATTTTTTTTGTTCTTTATAAATTTTGTTATTTGAATGAAGGGCTATACAAAAATATTTATAATATGCGAATTAGCCTGGCAATAGATCATCTTTGAATATTGATCGAAATGATCCAAAAACAATTTATTCTAATCAAATCATTAGATTATATCACACGATATAAAATTCCATCCTTCTAAATTAACGTACTGTATATACAAGTGCATAAGAAAAGGCGGGAACAAAAATTGTATATCTCAACAGCAACACAATGTAAACACGACTTTGCAATAGAATTTGTCTTCTGTTCAATAAAATATTCTTTTTTCTATGACTGTTATATATTTCAAAAAATGCTCCAGTCATTGGGCTGTAAATTCAGTATTTTAACCATCCTTTTAATTCTCAAGACAACCATTCCTTGTGAACATGCTAAATGGAAAGTAAAATTAACATAAACGAGATGTTTTTTGTAAGCATCATTTTTATTTTAGTTTTTTTATGAAATAAATCAAAAATAAAAAGCTGCTTTATAAAATAATACAAATAGAAGTGACTATTTGTATTACGCAAAAAAAACCTTTGCCAAATTTGGTTTCACGTTTCCAAAAGAACTCGGAACTCATTTTCTTTGGTGGAACTTCCTTCGGACCAGTTATTCAAGCGAATGTGTTAACGCGATCTAGTAAATAGCTTAATAGTCAAATTTTGTGTATGTTTGCAATAAATACCAGTTTATTTAATTTCCAAATGCCGCCGACACAATAAATGTGAATACAGTACAGGTGGCACCCTATAATTCCAATAAAAGTTAGCTTGAATCTTAGTTTTTGAAATTAAACGAGAAATCGCATATCAAAGAAACCGCCCATAACAAAGATAATACGTCTGAATTTGAAGACTAAAATATAAAAGAATTATCAGACCATTTAAAACAAACAACAATATTCACATTAAACACCAACCTTTTAGGCTCAAACTGATCCTCATCATGCAATACGTAATAATGCGTGGGCGTGAAGTACCTTGTATCCCAGCATGGCTTTGAAGATTTGCACAAAAAATCGCACAAATTTTATAAATAGATAAAAAGGCACTGAATTAAAGCAAAGAAAAAATTCACAAAAATCAAACTCAAACGGATGTATGATTGTTTGTTCAACCGCTGTTCCCGAGAAACAATTCCCTGAGCGATCCGATGAATTACGATCAACGTGGAAGAAACGAGTATGATGCCGTTTTTGAACGACGACAAATGTAATTGTTGGACAATAGGATGCATCCAAAGATCGACAAGTAGTTTTAAAATACGATATTGTGGTTAAAGAGATGCATATTTCGCACCGCTTTTATTTTCATTTTCAAGGACGTGAGTAAACTGCCCTGAAACACCATCGCGATCAAGAGAATTCGTTCAGGTTTCCTACCACAAACTTGATAAAAATTCCTAAGCAATTCTTTCACCACATTAGCAAGATCCGCCGGCCTGTATTCTTACAGACGCAGCATAGTGAGAAATCTTGGAATCCATCGTAGCACCAAGCGATGTGATCAAGCATTCACCCGGGGACGAATGCGTCACATAACAATAGTTGGACGTTCGGAAACAAACGGAATGTTTTCTTGCGCAAGTTAACAATTCATGCCAAGTTTGACCTTCAGACATAAATTGGCGCAATATTGTTTTTTAGCTTGCAACACATGACGCAATTGGACGCACTGACTTGCAACCCCGATTTCTGTATCACAGACCCGTTTGATCTTCACGTAAAGTGATTCGCTAGTGGTGGGTAATATGCAAACAATTAATTGCGGTTGAGCAAGCATTTCCTGCACGAAGCCACGCTTGTTTCAGAACACTTTCAATGTCGCCTTGTGGAGTTGCACGCATTATTGGTGGAGAACGATTAGGAATTTGCTTTTTTGGTTTAATGTGATTAGGTAATCGTTTACATAAATAAAGGAAAATTATACTTACCAAGTCCGCTTCTCGACAGGTGATTGCTAGTTCCCGGATGAACGCTTGAATGAATTGAATTGGGAACTCGCGTTCAGCATCAAAAGCCACAAATGACCATGATCCAAGAGTAGCACCCGCAAATTCCAGACACCGTCACGTGAACACATTTTTGTTCACGGGTGATACGGAATTCGTGCCGGAATCTTTTAAAATACGCATTTAATTAATCATCTGAAAGCTTAAAAATCAAGATGATACCGTTCACATTACATTTGTCATCTCATTCGAAATTTTTAGATAAATCGGTACCAAATATTTATTTTCACGATAATTCAAACTTTTTTGATTTTGTTCACTCGGATTGGCAAGTAAATTTGATCATGTTAGCGGTTTGTTTTTCGTTAAGTGTTTACGAATATGTCTTATGTTCCTAATATAATTGTTTATAAAAAATGAGTATAATTAAACAAACTGCATAATTCAAATTAAGAAAAAACCCACCTCAATCACTCACAAACTTTAATCAGCAAATAAACATCACGTTTAACAGCAACGGGTTATTATACGTCCGTTGAAAATACGATGCCACATTTATTGGGCCGTGTTCAGTCTCGAATGTAGTCATATTTCCCAGAGAACTTGTCAGCTTAACAATCTTGGACTGACGTCGTGCGTTATGTCCCCCACGATGAATAATACGGATTTCAAGTTTTTGATTGCTTTCTCAACTTTGATCAATTCTTTTTCGTTCGAGGCCGCGACGACGATCGTCCTGGTTTCTTTACCGAGTAGTTTTATTGCCATCTGGATGAGTGGTCCAGCTTCGTAGTATGCGGTAGCGCTGAGGTCAATGTTTAGCATCATTTTTCCTGAATTTAGATCAAAGATAATTAAACCAAATTTTTAGAGTGAATAAACAAACAATTTGTCGGGAGTAGGACGAACCGATTGTTAGAATCCTTGCCAAACTTCAGCACCACCAAAAAGCGATATTGAATCATTCGAAATGAAAAAGAGCGTCCGACAGTTACGTTACGTATTGCATTGACGGAAGATGCCTAAACAAAACGTCAATTGCCATAATGGTTATTATTGTTGGAAAATTAATACAAATGGATTATATTGAACATATTGTGTAGAAGACAAAACAATATCATACCGGTACGAACGCCGGATTCATAGACCATTTGCACGAAGAAAATTATGCAGTTCGGTCATTATGATCTCGTCGACTTTCTTGATTTTGACTTTGAACGAACGAATGTCTCGATTTCGTCGTAATTTGGCAAAGTGACCAATTATTTATTTGAGCAAACGTAATAGTTTAGTGTCATGATAAATGAAATGCTTAAAACCGAATTGAACTAGAGAAAATAGCCAGCCATTTACATCGAAAGTCGCTGTTTCGCCGAATGGAAGAATTTTTAGAGCGAAAATATTTTTGCGGCCTAAATGAAAATTCCGAAATGTATTTAAAAAAATTTCACAAGCAAAACAAGAAAGACACGTAAAGCAAGTACCATCATAAACGGGTCGACAACCATCAAGCCCAGCCATGCAATTATCTTTCTCAAAATTTTTCGGTTCAACGCTGGCGGCATATCCGGCGTAATGTTAATAACATCGTAAGGAATGATGTTTTCGCAGGTAATTCACAGTAGTTAGTGCGAACGTTAACATGTTGGCCAATTTTGCCTCGACCTGGCCGGAGGACAAATTTCGTGACATTATTTCAGATTTTATTAAGGTTTGGAAATAATAAACTTAATTGGAGCATTGGTATATTATATAGATGAGAAAGAGTAGAAACGTTTTGATTATATAGAGAATTAAGAACTCTTAAATTGGCTTCGGAAATCATCAAACACCTACTTCTTTCTGTTGTTTTTGTTTTAAAATTTGTTAACGTAAAATTGATAGCCTTTTTAATACCTTTATAATACCTTTATGATTCCAATCTCAAAACTTTTTTACATTGAGAATGTTGCAATGATACAGAATTAAGCATATAGCATAAAATCATTTTAATTTGGTATTTCTTTCTTCCGAGAATTAACACAAATAATGAAACTCAAACTATGTTACAAATTATTCTTGGCATGCTATCGCTATGCAAAGCAAACTACTCCCAAAGTTTATTTATTGTTATGGACCTCAAAAATTTGATTATTGGCATTCATGCACATAACATACATGTGGTAAAAAAAAAATGCACATGCACGGCGGCCTACTGTTTCATTAGCATAAAAAAGGAAAAATGAATGACGATATGACGACAATTCTTTGTATTTATTGGTAAAATTCTATTTTACGATAAAACTGTGGAATACAAGGTATACTTTGCTGACAGAAACTATACACTATTTATTCAAAAAACACAAATGCAATAATAAGTTATGAGGAGACATATATATATATTTGATATGATATAATAATAATGGTGATGATGATGAGTGAGATAGATAGCTAAGAAAAAAGAAAATCGACACACCATCAGATATCGATATGTAAATTTACAAGTAGCGCTAAAATGTTTGAGATAAAATAGAATGTTGTCATAGGAGGAATGAATGAATGACATTAATAAATAGGTAAATAAATAATTAAGGAACCCAACGTCACAAAAGTCGCATAGGACGTTTTTTTATTTCCTCTATTTTTCGTGATTTATGTTCTGCCATTTCACCACGGCGACGGATCTCCAACCAATCGTGGTAAGCGTTACGAAATCCCACGCAGATGCTTTTTGCTTCCCAACCTAATTCTAGCAGGTTGATGTTTTGCACCACTATGTGAAAATTTTCGACTGTTATGCCTTTAACTATCCATCGCTTGCTGTCGCCTGTTTCAATCTTTTTTTTTGGGTGGGGGAAAGTGGGGGGAAGCAAATTATCAATCTGACATTATACAAAAAACTTATCATCTAAGAGGTGGGGGGATTGAATAAAAACTTACCCAATGTAGCATTTCATCGAATCTCGCAAGTTCCGGTTGCACTATTCTCAGATGAATTTCTTGCCATTGATGCTTCTCAATATTCTCACAATTTGATTTTGTTGTCGTCGTCGTCGTTGATTGAGCCTCTTCAAGTTTCTCAAAGAAACGTCTAAAACATGGGCTTTTCTTTATTAAATTACTCTTATGCGCGTAAAACACTTGTCGAAATTCATAATCATGTGAAAGTCCATCGTTATTATCTTTGCGCTCTTTTGCATTTATATCCGTTATTATTAGTCGACAATCGGCAGGCTCAGGATTATAGTATAAGTGATGATGTTTTAATGATGATAAATTCTGTGATGGTGATGTAACTAATGTATGTAAGCGTTTTGAGATTGTGGGATGTAAGAGTTTACAGCGTGTGGTGGTGGTGGTTGTGGTTGTCGTATTATAATGGTAAGGATTGAATCTCGTCGGTGCCATTTTCGTGGAAGATTTTGTTGTTGTCGTCTGAACCAAAAAGTCTAGTGAAATGACCGTGTTTTTTGTTTCTGGTGTTAACGACGTTTTTCTACGTTTATTGCTGTTGTTGTTATTGTTATTATTATTATTGTTGTTGTTGTTGTTGTTGTTGTTGTTATTGTTATTGTTGTTGTTGTTGTTGTTGTTGTTGTTGCGGTTATTCTTGGTTTTGTTAAGTTTTTCTTGTAAATTTTTCGTAAGACGATTTGATGACATTCTCTATTAATAAGCAATAATAATAAAACTCTCTCTGAGATGTCTAAAGAAAATAGGCGGGAAAAAAGGGAATTCGTTTTGGGTCGTTACTGCTGACGAGACGGTTTTTGTTGTTTTGTGGATAATAGGAAAAAAAGTTTATTTGTTAAAACAAAGAGAATTTTTAGGAGGTGATTTTTTAATCGGGAAGGAGAGTGTATGTGTATTGGGGGGATGGTTTTTGCTATTCTCTATTTGGACTCTAAAAAAAAATATAAATAAGATGCAAAGACTACAATTACAACTGCTTGGATGGAATCCTAGTTAAAAAATAATAAAGAGATCTTTTAAAGCCGAACATGCATCATTCATTAACAAGACCGTATACGTAAACAATATGAATATATTATTTGCGATAATTACACATATACACACACCAACAAAAACAGTCCGAATGAGGTGGGACTGAAGATTTTATGATTTTTTAGAAGAGGAGGGAATGCATACAGTTGAAGCGATACAAAGCACGGGGTACATGTTTTGCCTTACATTTCATTCCTGTTTTTTTCTTTTTTTGGCGTGAATGTAATCGATGTGATCGTGAATTTATTTTTCTGCCCCCTGTTTTAAATAAGTCAAACAAAAACAGCATCGACCGTATTATAAATTATCGACAATATGGGATAGAGATAACATAAACCTCTATCGCGCACACCCATTGTCTGATAATAAGACGCAAGCGAACGCATCAACCTGTAACCTCCCACATGAAAAAAATTTGGCAAAAAGGTGGGCAAAAATTTGCGCTTGCGTTGCCTTGCCTCTTCTGTTGCTGTGCAAAAAGTGAAGAGAGAGCCGGGAAATTCTATTAAGAAATAAAATTTAATTGATCCCCTTCTCACCGCCTCAAAAAAAAAGCAATTGAAAAAAGTTGACGGACGAAACAAGAAAAAAATAGACAAAGAACGATTGCCCCATTGTACACACCACTAAATGACAGGTTTTTTATGTTGTGCGCACGCGAGAGATACTCTTCCTCATATACGGAGTCCCCTATCTTCGATGTGGTGCAAGAGGAATTAATAGGTTATATACTCAATGGAATACCCTTACATATGGAATTTGTGTTACCAGTGTCCTGCATTGGCATACAGTTGTTAAAAATAAAGTTTATTAGAATGTATCTTTAGATGGTTGGCGCTTAGCATGTTCACGTCAATTGATTGATTGATTGGTTCTTTTATGTGTGTGAACAAATAAAATTAAGTAATTGACAATAAATAATAATAAAATAATAAAAATAATAATAAAAATAATAATAATAAATAATAAATGATAAATGATAAATAATAAATAATAAATAATAATAAACAATAATAATAAATAAATAACGATATATTTATTTTTCCTTGCGCAACAAGAGATCTTTGAGTGCAGCGAAAATCACCATATGGCACGATCATATATAATCACATTTATTATATAACGTGCATTTTATTTATTTTATTTGGATATTAAAAAGTTAATAAATCTCTTCAAAATGAATCTTTTTGTTGACTTTATTTTGACATTTCCATAGAATCTAGGGGAAAAATTCGAAGGATTCTCCTCGGAGCGCAAGCTCAGGAGTTATCTAAAATTTCAATGGAAGAACAGGAAATTATATGATTATTTTTTTTTGCCCCTGACTTTTCTCATTATGTCATTTCCCAGAATTTAGATTATCGTCTGGATCGACGAAATGAATCTCCATAACAATGAAAAAAGTATATAACGGATAACGATAATGAATGAATGCCGTCATTTCCCATGAATTTTATTTAGACAATAAATGCTCCAAAATCGTTGTTGATATTGTGTATTTTTTTGGTTATGTAATTTGACATAGAACTATAATCGTTTTCGGTCATAGCATTGTTGCAATGGTACAATGCAAACCTCGTTTATTGAGCGATTGGAAAAACAAATAAAGTTTTTTTGAACATTTGTGTAAGGAAAAAAAGGTTTGCGGATGGTGGGATGGGATTACGTAAAAAGGTTGCATTGAACGATTCGGAAAATTTTCCGAATTTATTTCCGAAATTCTGTTACATCACAAGTCGAGTAAATGACATCATGCAGATTTTTCAAAAGAAATTTTTAGCGAGGTTGCTATTAATTCTAAAGTTGTGTGCGATGATATGTGGCAAGTTGGTTGCCTGTACATTTTTTTCAACCGCAAAAAATTTTCTCAGGAATTCAATTTTGAATGAAAAATAGACAGTTAGCTCAAATTTTATTTTTATCATCCAATAATTAATGAATTATCCATTAGAATGGATATAAATAAGGATAAAGACGTTATGTTATTAGCACGTAAAATTGACGAAACTTGATTCCCTTATACGATTCATTAAATAAAGTGTGGGGAAATACATTACACCTTGCTTACAGAAAATTCGGTTAGACTTCTATGATAATTCATTCTCCTTAATGCACTTTGATGCTTCATGTATATTAAGACTCATTAAATATTTTTCTATCGAAAAACCGCTAAATTTCTTAGCTCTAAAAACAAATACGTGTACACCATTTTAATGCTGTGACTTTTATATGCTATTTGCATTATGCTGGCAAGACGGGCATTATTCTGCTATATAGAACGATATCAGAAACATGACATTGTTCGACTTACTGTCTTGGCTTAGCCATCATGGCAGTTGGCTTTGGGATTGGTTGATGGTGAGAAAGTTCTCAAAAAAAGGAAAGAAGTGATAAAGAAGAAAAGAAGTAAAGATTACTAAGTAAAAGAGTTAGGAGGAAGGCTATGACTTTCCCCTTATCTAATAAGCGTCAGCATTTATTAGGTATTAACCAAAAAGTTTCGGGGAAGAACACCAATACGGCGAAGGCAGTTAACTATCCATCTCCTGACATTGAGGCACGAAAGCGTGGGGAACAAAAAGGATTAGATACCCTTGTAGTCCACGCTAAACGATGATTGATCTCAAAGGAATTAATAAAATCGTGATTTAATGAATTTTTGACAAATTTTACTAATAGACCTGGACTATTCGTTATATCAAGATACAATATGTACTTGTAAAATAATATTCATACGCAAAACCACAAGAAGCTTAAATAATGATAAAATATGAAATAAAGATAAATAACATGATAAGATATAATTATGCAGTGGCTCATTCTTAGAATATTTTGAATTGATGCACGCGCAATGAAATTTAGGTTCCCATGCTGCTGTTAATTGCTCTCATGCGGTTTGCTTTCCATCTTTCCATTATTATACCAAAAAATTAATATTTTTCATAAAACGCATTACCAATCAGCAAGACCATACCTCTAAAGAATAAAGACAGTCCGCCCGGAAAATTAATTGCGAAAAAAATACATGGTATTTCTATGAACCTCTATAGCAATAGTTCTTATGATTTTTTAACATGCCAAAATGCATCATCTGTTGATTTTTTTAAGAGTATGATGTCCTACTCAAGAGATAAATTTTTCGTGTAATTGTTTTTAAAAATTGTACAATTTTTAAAAATTAACCAATCATTACGGTGCTATGATAGTGTTGTCGAAGTGACGCAAAAGATCCAAGTATTTCCAAAACTAAACTTGATTGGACAACTTTGGACTGAGTCAATTTATTTGCTTGGATTAATCTAAATGTAACTGGCTATGTATAAGGATCAGTACGAGATTGAAGATTTTTAGAATTGTAATTTGGAAATTTTGCTAGATTTTAGAAGTATGATTAGTCACAGATAACAAATTTTTTGCTGAGAAATCAAAGTCTGCGTCTTTTATCAAAATATGCAAACCACTATTTAGCTTCTTTATTCACGTGTTTCCTAAATAGCTTAAGTCATTAAAACGAATTTAAAAAGTCTGTTCGTTCGATATACAAATATATATGCAATGTCTTGTTTTTAGGGATTTGTAACACCAAAGTACATGATTCGGGTCAACAGAAAAGCATGATTGCATAAACCGACATTCATTGTTCAAAAAGTTCCGTGTGTGTGTGTGTGTGTGCACTATTTTGATTAATAATAAGTGATTTTATGTTCTAACGTCTTTTCAAAAGCCTACAAATATTTTTCTCTTTACATCAGACGACGACACCACTATATCGTAATAAAAAACAATTTTTTTTATTTTTCAAATCTATTTCAAATTCAGGCATTAATAAATAAATAAATAAATTATAAATGAGATAAACAACGAAAATGGCATCAACAGCGCCCCCAGAAATTCTACAAGAAATATTTCTTCAGCTAACATACAACGCTGACGGCAACTTTTACACGTCCGATCTTCATTCTTGCATTCTGGTGAACCGACAATGGTGCGCATCAGCGATAGCGCTTCTCTGGTCGGAACCATTTGGATCATCCGCCACGCTCAAAAACAAGCGTTACGAGTCATTAATCGAGGTGTACCTCCTCTTTCTGCCGCTGGCAACACTCGCAAAGCTTTTGCCACAGACGGTTCTACGTCGATATCGAAGGTGCCCACCGCCGAAGTTCGAGTATCCGCATTTCGCAAAGCATATTAATTTCGATGGAATGTACAAGACGGTGGAGAAATGGTGTAGTAAACGGTATTTATCAGTCGCGTATATGGAGAAAATTTATTGGGCCTTGTTTGAGGTTATGCGACGGTCGGGCGCATGTATCGTGGCGTTGACTTGTCATGTGTCTGCTTACCCAAGAGATGTGCCTCAGTTTTTGTTGAAAAGCGACGATGGGTTCCAGGAATGGCTGGCTTCGGTTCGAACGTGTTGTTTGGTGTGTGATACTAGTTCACAGACAGCGATATTGTTTGATGCGCTGCCAGAGTTATCAGTTGGCGTGGTGAGTTATCTTTTGAAATTAATTCTCCGATTAGAATTCATAAAAACTTATCTCAAATCTTATTCGTATCCCCATAAACAGGAAGTACTACACCTGATAATGTACGATCCAGATGTGCACAGCAATCGAACCCTCTTTCCAAAACATATGGGCCGATTTCGACGTCTCCAAAAGCTCACACTGCATCGCCTCTCCAAAGAATGCGAAGTCTATCTAACCGCTTACCACTACAACTATGAATGGGATTTCTTCCTCGAAATCGCCAATCTTCTCCTGGTCGCCAATATCCATTTACCCAAAGAACTACTATTCTCCAACAAACTTGTTGAAGTTGTATTTCGTCGTTGTCGAGGGTTTAGTCATACTGCTGTGCAACAAGTTCTCGTCACATCATTTCCAAAGTTGCGAAAGGTTACGGTAATTGATTGTGAGGATGCGTGTCAGGAATTTGTTAGGTGGGCAGATGAGATTAATCAACGTGCTATATCGTCTAATGACGGGGCAGGCGCTAAACAGAATATGGTGAAAAATTGATTTAGTTTACATCTAAGGAAATAAAAGAACCAAGAAATTTTGAATTTAAAACCTGTGTTGAGTTTAACGTAAAGGTATATTAGAATTCATTAAAATAGATTGGTTCGTAAATGTACAATATTGACACTTAGATATTTTAAGCATGTATTTGGAAATTTAATTAGATGGAGGGAGATTCTGACAGATCCAGAGAAAAAAAAGAGCTTGTTTGCAGGCAAGCTCAATAAATCAGGAATAGATATGGTAACCTGCTCAATTGAACAAATTTAAACCTGTATTCTGCAACAGCAGCACCAACCACTTCTGCCATTGAGTTTAACTTTATAAAAATAATGTTGAAAACAATTAAGAGAAATTTATTTGCTGTTGGGAAATTGCAAAAATAATGAAACTTAATATAACGAAGCGAAGGTAACCGTTATTAAATTCGCTGTTAAATAAACGAAGATTCCGAAACTTTATTATTATCGAATTAAAAAGATATCGTTAATTGTGCAAATAACTTACTTTTGGAACGTTCAATGTGCAAATTCTTTTGTCGTTATTGAATTATTTATAAAATGGCCCATGGCCATGCGTATAAATCAAATCAATATTTTAACCAAGTATTTCTTTGCGCGAGGCAAAAAAGACCCATATTAATGACATTTATTTAATGTGGGCATTAACGCATTCTTCCAACAATATAAACGGGCCAAACTTAAATTAATGGCTTTCTAAAGCCCAACGCCATGATAATGAAACAAAAAAATAAAATGATGTAGCTACTTATATAAACAACGAAAACATCAATCTTAAAACTATTCGATCTTGGGCTTCAAATAGACCTTTGTATCAGCACAATGGGAAATAAAATCATGGTGAGTTTGTATTAACGTTAACTAATATAATTACGATGCAAGAAGTCAGCAACATTTTTACAAAAGCGAGTCTGATATTTCTCAGGGACAAATGTGTAGGCCACACACCCCATGGATAAAAACGCTTTTTTGTTTCCATCACTGCTAACATTGATAAATCTTTCTGGTATGTATAATTTTTCTGGGTCGGTAAAGTCTTCTCGTCACATGAGATGCTTGGTAATTCCACCACGAATTGTGTATCGGGCTTCCATCGGCTATTTCATCTTCGCGGAACATAAATGGCATTGCGAAAATTAAGAAGTGGCTTACTTTCATAATATACAGCCTCAATATATTTTGAAATCATCGTAAGTGATAACATGATTCAAATTATCCGAAGGCAGTAACTGTCTGATTTTTTATAGACCAGTGTCAGTTGATGCAGCATCATCAGCCATCAAAAGGTGTCACGTTTCCAATTTAAAATTTTTTCTTCTGCATCACGTTTGCGTGGTCCATTGAATACACAGCGAATGGCCGACATTAGCATTTTGAGTATTTTACAACACGTTGTATTTATAAACTGCTCATTACGTCATTACAACAATCCTCTCAAGATCTATAAGGGCATCAGTTTATTTTTAAATCATAAAATACATGAAATTTATCAAAATATGCTGCTAATTCTTCACCTCTCGTGAAATACCTTCACTACTTTTATTTCAATTCTCCAATTTAACGCACGGTCTTCGATGTTATAATTATTTCTTCAAACCTACATACCGCCAAACTATAACCAATACCAACATTCCGAACGCCCAACATCAAAATCCCGACATTCACAACATCCCGACACTCACAAAATCCCGTAAATACATTTAAAATTATACAATAAAATATTGATATGAAATGTATATAGGTGCGTGCAATAAATAACGATTACCACTATCGTAACGATTGTAAATGGTGAAAATTTGTACTAGCCTTACATTAGCCTTACTCTTTCGTACATGCATAATTTGCACTTACTTTTTAGGAATGTTAGATATATCGGAATTTTAGGAATCTCGGGATGTTAGGGAGTCAGAATTTTGGACATTTAAATTAGGAAGTCGGGATTTTGGGGCATTCAGGATGTTAGGTATTTTGGATTTTGGACGTGCAGGATGTTAGATATTCGGCGTTAAAGATTTTGGTATTTCGGAATTTTAGGTATTGGGATTTTTGGCTTTCGGAATTTTGGGCGCACCCATTTTAACCTCCTATAAAAATCGGTCAAACATGCATTCCTTCTCATCTTACCAATTAGTACATTAGGATAATTAAGTTTAACGAACTTTTATTTTCCGTATATTTACTGTATAAACGGCTTCACGACAACGTGTGTCGATTGCTGATCTATGATGTTAAAAATTTTTGGATGCCAGTATTTTCGACCTTGTTATCAACTTCTAAAAATGTTTTATACGGAAATAAACTTTGCTATTTGCTCTCTTTCTTATCTGATCCATTTCCAAATTACAGTTTTTAATATTTATTTATAATAAATTTTAGTAAGACCTTGACAAATACAAAAGTTTCTATTATTATACAGTGAATTCATCTATGTTATGTAATTTTTCGGTCATTAATAAAGTTATATTATACTTTCACAGATTTATAATTGGCTTATGCTCCCTTTTATATAAAAAAGTGTTTTTACAAATCTTCTATAATTATTAGTAATATAACACACGAGTACTATTCCAGAAATCATCGAATTTATTGAATAGTGCCCACCTGGATACTGGATCAAGTTATCTAAGTTATTTGATTGAGCCATTTGATTATCATCTTCTTCTTCTAATTGATTATTATTTTCTGAATCAATCTGAGTATCTTCTTCTAAATCTGAAGAATCACTATTTTCTTCTGATTCTGGGATTAATCTAGATTAAACAGGAAAAGTAGAAGTCTCTTCTGAATTCTTAGTTTCAGAATAGTATCCATCAATATCATTATGATTAGAAGAGATTCTTGATTGAAAGATAAAGTCTTAATGAATGAATCATTGGTAGAATTATTCAATTAAATCAAGTTGTTCTTCTTGAGTATTGATGTGATCAAATGTAAAGATATTTACTAGTTGTACTATTCTTTGTCTCAATCAGCTAATATATATTTTAGTAAGATCAAGTTGAATTAATTCTTGAAATAACAGATATGTGATTTGATTAATTGATATTGCTCCAATATTTTTTGTGAGTAGGTGAAAGATATAAAATTATATAATAATTTGAGATTGAAGAGGATGACAATAGAGCAAAAGTCTTGAGAGGGTATTCTAATAGGATAATTAGAAATTTGATGTGTCTCAAGATAATAGTTAATAGGTAGTTCAATAAAAGAATAATAATTAGTCATGAAAACTCAGAACACAAATATTTATCAATTATAAATAATAAAAAAAAGAAATATAAAAAGGAATATAAAAGAGATAAAAAAAAGTATAGAAATATAATAAGAGATATAGAGAGAATTTTTCTTCATAGAGAGAGTATCAAAAATATATTATGATAAATTAATAAGTGAGTTTTTACTTGAATTCATCTTAATGATATAGAGTTGAGAGAGACTGAAATAATTAAAGATAAAGAGAGAAAAATTAGATTATGCTTTTAATAATGACAAAGATTTCTAAGACCTGTATCAATATCTATGAATATTATCTTAATAAAAAGCAAAATAAATAATGAAAGAATAAAATAGATCAAAGAAATTATAAAGATTAACTGAGTGAAGCCACTAGTAATCAAAATAATTCAAGATTTATAATTATTAAATAGTAAAACTATTATTAATAAGAGAAGACTATGACTATTAAAAGATAAAAACTAAAATATAAAAATTAAATAACTAAATAAAAATAAAAAGTTATGGCTTATTTATAATAAAGATCTTCTATTCTCAAAAATAATAAAATTAAAAGTATAGCTTATTTATAGTAGAGATCTTCTACTCTCAAAATAATATCAAATAAATCAAAAATCAATATAATATTATAATTCAAAATCAAAATCAAAATCACAATCAACTTTATATGATCAAAGAAATAAAACTAATAAAAGAAAGGGTATTAGTATAATTAGAAAAAGTAATCCTTTAAAATTATATTTTTCAAATAATTTAATCTAAAACTATTTATTTCATACTAGAAAAACAGATCTTTTATATATTTTTTAGATATAAAAATTATTATAGTATTACTAGCTAATACTATCTAAATATATAATATAATTTATAGTATAAATAATTAAAAATATATTACATTAAAATACATTGAAAGATGTTAAAGATATCAAAGTATATGAAAGAATATTAAAAGATATAGAAAGATATTAAAAGTTGTTGAAAGATATTGAAAAATATGAAAAGATATTGAAAGATATGAAAAGATATTAAAAGACATGAAAAGATATTAAAAAATATAGAAAAATATTTGTAATTATCATCCAAGTACAACTATTCTATCAAAATTAAAAATGATCTTTCACTATACTATTCTACTATATACATGAATATTATATTACAAGTAATAATAAAAATATAAATCTTAAATATAAATAAAATATAGTATTTAAAAATAGAAATATGATAATAAATATAATAATATATGATATGAAAATAAGAAATTTTTATAAAATAAATAAAAATGATAAAAATATGTGATTTTACATAATTAAGAAAAGATTAAGAAATTAAGAAATTTTATATTATTACAATAATATTATATATATTTTATATATATATATAATTCTTAGCAAAAGTAATAGTATGTAACATTTTCATTTATATTTTAATAATAAAATATTTAAAACTTATAAATATTTATAAATTATAATAATTTTGATTAGGTTATCTTCCTTTAGATCTCTTTTAGTTTAGATCTTTATTTTGCACTATCTGTATAATAGATTAGCTTTGTATTATAT